>PVKE010032678.1:0-18343 GCA_004027555.1 Craseonycteris thonglongyai
TGGAGTGAAGAGAGACCGAATCCTATGGCCAGCAGGTCAGGGCTGGTGGCCTGAGGAAATGGTAGCACTATTCGATGACCAATCATGCGGAGCCCTCGGCAGCAAGCAACTGGCCGGGTCAATAACCACCATTAGCAGTGCTTCTCTGCGGACCATATCCTGATGATCGTTTGTGCTAAATTACAGAACACATTGCTAGGACCATTACAAGAGGTAGGGAAAGGTACAGGTAGGCATGTCTGTGCCAGAAAATGCAGTCTCTGTATGAGAGCAGTGAGTTTTCTGCTCTGTTCAACAAGTGGGTTGCCCTGGGCCTTCTCCAAAGCCCTGCTCTACCATTCTGCTCTCTATGAATGTGATCTCTCTTGCATCCATGTTATTAAAGTGCAAAGCAGGTATCCATGCTCCTGAGTGATCAGCATAAGGCTCAATAAATACCCAGTCCACCAGAGAGCCGATCAACTAATAAAGCTTCACAGGTCTTTATAGCATGCCTCATGCTGTAGTGTCAAGTTGAAAAGGTCTTAAGCAAAAGTATTTGCCAACCTTTCATGAGATTCTTAGATCACCTGGGATTGTGTAGAAAGTCCAAGGACTGAGTGCTACTTTAGCAAGCTCCTCCTTTCAAAAATTTTGATGGAGACTGCACTATGCAGACCCTGGGCTAAAGCACTAAGAATGAGAGAGTAAGACCCAGTCAGTGCCCTCGAGCACATTCTTCCCATTAGGTTCCTAAGGGACTCAGGATGGTAAGTGCCCACGGAAACTTATTGGAACAGAGATGGTGAAATTCTGCCATTTGCAACAACCCGGATGAAACGAGATCATCATGCTAAGTGAAATAAGCCAGACAGAAAAAGCTAAGACCCACATGACTTCACTCATATGTGAAAGATAAAACTGAAAGCAACAAAAACTCAAAATCTCATGGACATAGTCAATAGTTTAATGGTTGTTGGGATAAGGGGGGCGGGGGAAGAGGGGGGAGGGTGAGTTAAATATATGGTGATTGAAAGAGTTGTATACCTAGATCCTACATAATTTTATTCTAACCAATGTAACCCTAAAATAACCAAACAAACAAAAAAAAAACAACAACAAAAAAAACCAAACCTTTTTTGGAGACATAAATAAATAAATAAATAAAACCAAAGGAGAACTGCCTCAGACATGTCACTTCACCATGAACTTGGGGCACTTGACATGGTCCCAACCCCTTCTTCAATTTACTCACTTAGAATTAGGCTTCATATCCCTGCTTGCCAGTAATATCCAACTATAAAAGGATGAACCCATTTCAAACAGCTTGAAAGACTCATATAAAATGGGATAGTTGGTTTTATTACAATAGAACTTACTAATTTATCTGTACCCATCAGAACTAGAATGGCCCATTCAAATTCATTATCTTGGGGATAATAAATGGTATGATAAGAATCAACAACAGGTGTAGACAGTTAGGCTTGGGTCATTGTCATCTGTTGAGGCAGAAAGAGAAAGATGATACAGGTAGTAAATAAGCAATCAGAATTTTTTTAAAGTCTGCCAATCTTTAAACTGGGAGGGCCTGCAGTCTGAGGTTTGAAGAAAACTGAAACATCATGAGACCAAAGAATCTTTCTAATTATGTCTAGAATCAGAAAATGTCAATTAGCTTTAAAAAGTTTAATACTAAGCCAGCGACATAAAAGAGAAAGGGAAAAGAATTAAGTTTGTATTACGTGCCAGTCATTTTACAGGCTACATGACTTCATCTTGAGAGCCACCAGAATTAAGGGTAGGTACTAATATCCCCTTAACAGAGGAGGAAAATGAGTCACAGACAATAAGAAAATTTGCTCCAGGACATACATTAATAAACTCCCGAGCCAAGATCCAAGACCTTGTCTAAATGCACTCTAAGTAAAATAGGTAGAGGCACCTTATGCACTAATAGATTATAGCTGCTAAGAAAATTAAAAGTGAGAACATGTTTAATGGGTGTGATCTTGCAACACCTCACAGAGTAGTCCCATACCAACCCCATAAATCTGTTTTTCATTGTCCTTTTCTAAGAAGCCAGACAGCATTGCTAAAAAGTACAGCATTCAGGCCTAGAACAAGCTTGTCCAACCTATGGGCCGCATGCAACCCAGAACAGTTTGAATGCAGCACAACACAAATCCGTAAACTTTCTTAAAACATTATGTGAGGTTTTTGTGATATTTTTATTAGCTCATCAGCTATCTTTAGTGTTAGTGTATTTTATGTATTTCCCAAGACAATTCCTCCAGTGTGGGCCAAAGAAGCCAAAAGAAGCCAAAAGAAGACCCCTGGCCTAGATTATTATGTAATGAAGTGAGACACTGCTAGATTTAACAACTCATGACTTTTAACAAATATTCTGACCGATAAGGTTAATTACATCAATAACTTTGTCCCACTGTGGTCAGGAAGGTCCTGCCCCACTCAACACATTTTCACTTGTCAACAAAGTGATGCTGCGACAAGCCACACTGAAATGAAAGCTTTCTGGGGGACCCCTACCCCTCCATTCTTACAGAGCTTAAGGACACACTCTCAAATGTTAGGGAGAAGTGATCTGCAACTGAATGCTCAGTCATCCACTGATGGAAGCTAATTTCGACTAAACATCGTGTCTTCTTGTGTCCTTGAGGAGCAGATCTCAAAGTATGTGAAATGTTCACCTCCACCCTAGACATACAGAATGAGAGACTTTGGGGGAAGGGACCCAGAAACCTGCATTATAACCAGCCCTCCCAGTGATCTCGATACACCTTCAAGTGTGAAAACCACTGGCCTACAGAGAATAGTCTTGTATCCCAAGTTCTAAGATAAAAGGGAAAGAGTCAGAGGCCCCATTGAATTATAATGCCAGACAATACTCTAATGCAATTCCTTCCAGAACATGTGATCAGAACATGCTGGCCTCTTTTGATAAATGGATTCCCTTTTTTAAAATAAAAACGATCTGAATTACGCAGGCTATTGGGAGTTTACTGCTAGGAAGTACAATCTTCAAATGTCTGGCTGTTTTTTCTGTTTGGTTCATAACTGCCATCTAGACTTTTTTAAATAAAAAAATAAAATAAAAAAATATTCACCCATTTTGCCCAATCTCCTACCCCTTGCCTCTGGCATCACCAATCCGTTGTCTATAATCTATTCTATGAGCTATATATATAATATGCATAGATACACAGCCTTCTGGGGAAAATCCAGCCATAAATGCCTCTATTTTTCTTATTACATGGCTGGATACTTTCCGGACAGCCCTCGTATATTAAATTTGACACATAAGAGTAAGCATATGGCATTTGCCTTTCTCTGTCTGACTTATTTAATGAAGCATAATGCCCTCTAGGTCCATCCAAGTTGTCATAAATGGGAAGATTTCATTCATTTTTTTTCTGGCTGAATAATATTCCATATCGCGATTACTATAAATAATGCCACAATGAACAAGGGGGTGCAGATATCTTCTTGAGTTAGTGTTTTCATGTTCTTATAATAAGTACCCAGAAGAGGAATTGCTAGATCATAGGGGAGTTCTACTTTTAATTTTTTTAGGAAACTCCATACTGTTTTCCAAGGTGACTGTGCCAATTTACATTCCCTCAACAGTGAACAAGAGTTCCCTTTTCACCACATCCTCACCAACACTTGTTATTTCTAGCCTTTTTGTATAATAGCCATTCTAATAGGTCTGAGGTGATACTCACTGTGATTTTGATTGGACTTTCCTGGTGATTAGTGATGTAGAGCATCTTTTCACGTAGCTGTTGGCCATCTATGTGCCTTGCTTAGAGAAACATCTAGTCATACGTGCTGCCCATTTTACATCCAGTTCCTATGTGCAATCTCTTTTACGATCCATAGGCCTACCTGGGTAGGCTGGAGAGATTCAAGAACCACTACGACAGCCATCATGGTGACTTCTTTCCATTCCTATTCTATAGAACACGAAGAAATTAAGGCAAAAAAGGGAAGGTTTCTCAGGTTGATCGATCACATAATAGTTCATAAACCCAGGACTCCACAATCCAAGTACAATGGGCAATCAAATGTGCTACACAATGAAAAGGAAACAAGCTCAGTACTACTATTTTTCTCTCACGCTTTCTTCTATTTTTCCAATTCTGTATTTTTCTGCCATTTGGAGAAGTGCAGGGAGACGGGGAGGAAAGAAAAAAATGGCTTCAAAATACAAAGTCAGCCCCTTCTACTGAGTGTGGGCAGGAGGTTAATTTTACACTCCAGCTAAAGAGAGATGAGGAATGTCCTGGTGGGCAGGAGAGTGGGTGGGTGGCAGATGTCTCACTCTGCCTTTTAGAAACACACATTTGAAAGTGGAGTCCTGAATATGCTACCCCCTCGAGATGCAAGGCAGCCAAGCGGCCTGCAAGGAGGAAACACAGACAAGAAAAGAATTAGGCCAAACAGCAATTAGGAGAAGAAATTAACTGAGAAAATGCCTGAGGACTTCAACTTCTCTTTTCTCTGTTCCCCTGATACAAACTTAAAACTAAATGCTAAAGAAACAGAATTATTCTTATTTAATTTGCTCATCTTTTTACTTGTTTTAGACCAAGGTTGTCCGACCCATAGTCCACAGGCCTCATGTGGCTCAGGATGGCTTTGAATGTGGCCCAACCCGGATTTGTAAACTTTCTTAAAACATTATGGGATTTTTTGTAATTTTTTTCTTAGCTTATCAGGTATCGTTAGTGTTAGTATGCTTCATATGTGACTGAAGACAATTCTTCTTCTTCCAGTGTGGCCCAGGGAAGCCAAAAGGTTGGACACCCTTGTTTTAGACCCTGCAGTAAAGGCGGCCCCGGTAGATCCCTCAAATTATAATCAATTAAATTGGTGTCACTAGGAGTTGCTGGAAATTTGAACATTCTTAGGCAATGCACACACTTCTAGGTTAAGCTGGTCTTTGATTTCCTTTTAGTGCATCCATTTTTCTAGGCCCCCCAAAATAAAACAGATTCCCTTTATAACCCTTCAGTCTCCATTTCAATGAAGGTGGAGGCTAGAATGGGCACCGCTGGCAATAACGGAAAAAAGAACTCAGGAATTCCGAGACAATCGTTCACGGAGCTCAAGGCTAGGACATGCTCTTGGAGAAAGGCACAGAAATTCAAACATAAAAAAGCAACTTCATCCTCATGCCATTCATTTGAGGTCAGTAATTAAATAGATGGCCTCCCATGCCAATGAAGACATCCAGCATTCCAAAAGAGGGGCTGATGTTTGCAATAAGTGTGAGCCAGAAGCCAGCAGGAACAATGCGTTATTTAATTTTCCACCATCACACACTAAACAGCTTTTTTTGGACACCAGACATCAAGCTGTTCCAATACTGAAGTCTCCAGTGGTAAACACACACACACACACACACACACAATGTGAAAATATTCAAAGTAAACTAAATGCCTCAGAAACTCTTGGATTAGGATACAAATGTTTCCATTTGAGGAGGCCATAAGTCTGTTATCTTTCCATTAGAAACCTTTCACATAAGTCTATTTGGACAATAAATACCTGCTGCTCGTGGAACACTAGCCAGTAATATCCATTCAGCTTTTTATGTAATGCCCTTCGTCTGCGGGTCTTGTGCAAATTCATCAGCAGCACTGTTTTGGTGCTCTAAATCCTAAAGAATTCAAAGGAAGCTACAGTCTGTCTCTCTTTTTAGCTAACTTTGGGTGGAAATCAGGATGAGGTGCTTGATAATGGCTGTTCTTAAAGAAAATTGGAATTGTCTTTTCTATGTACACACGCACACACATACACACACACTGAAACTCTAAGCAATTAGGTTAACACATTTGTATGGCACACTTGTGACTCACAATATTGATTCACGCACTACTTCATTAAATATTTATTAAGTGGCTGCTGTATGCCAGGCACTAAGCACTGAGCACAGCACTTTGAGTTGGCTAAGTACTGTCTTGTCCATACACATGTTACCACATAAGGAGCAGTCACTGAACTAACTAATTAAACAAATGTGCTAACCGACAGCTCATTGCCTGGTAATGTGGACTGAGGGAAGAGGGATCAACAGAAAACGTTAGGGGCTTCACAAAAGAAAACTTGCCTTTAAGTTTGCCTCCAAAAAGGAAGCAACTTTGCCTCATGAAAGAAATTTCAAATTTCTTCTCTCAGTGTCACAATGTGCAGAACAACGTGCACATGAAGGGAGAGCTCACCCGTCAGAAAGACCAAAGGCACAGAACCTTCAGCAAGAGAGCCAGAAACTTTCAACAGCAAGTATAGACTCAAAACAACCTACACTCCGTAATAGGAGGAAAGACGATCCTAATGAGGCCCAGCCCCTTTGGGACACACAGACAAGAATACAAGAGGACCAAAGTTACAACACAGGGCACTGCTTCAGAGTGTTAAGAGATCAAACGCTATAACATTTTTTGGGGAGGGGAGTCAAAATCTTAGCTCAACCACATATGCGACCTTGGGCACATACATTATCTTACACCTCCGTATCTTTGTTTTTCTCCTTTTTAAAACTAGGATACGGTAATAGCCCATGGTAAAGACTAAATGTCTTAATCTACAGACAGAACTTAAAAGCATGCCTTATACCTAGAAATGTCTTAATCTACAGACAGAACTTAAAATCATGTCTTCTACCTAGTATGTGTTTTCTAAGGATGTGCTAATAAATGAATTATTCACTTAGGCACTTAGGTTACAAAGATTATTATAAGTTTCTTATTAAGGAAAATGTAGATTGTTTTCAGAAACTGTTTTACTTAATCATTTGCTTGTAAATGTATTTTATAAACAGTATATAGCTTTCTCTAGAGAATACAGATAACACGTGTGTTACAAGAATTATTATTTTATCATTAGACATATTCAAAGGCAATTTTGCCTTCTTTAGTTCTAAGCTAAAGAACCAATCTAGTATGTACTTTATAGACCAAACCTGTCCAACCCATGGCCTGCGGGTTGCATGTATCCCAGGATGGCTCTGAATGTGGCCCAACACAAATTCGTAAACTTTCTTAAAACACAAGATTTTTTTGTCTTTTTTTAGCTCATCAGCTAAGTCATTTTATGTATGGCCCAAGACAATTCTTTTTCCAATGTGGCCCAGGGAAGCCAAATATTAGAAACCCCTTTTATAGAGCTTTTTTTTTTACAAATTAAAAGAATTATTGCTTGGGGAGGCCTTAGACAGGCTAACACAAAGAAATCACACCATCATATTCATTCTTAGCTCTAAGAATAATGAAAATGATGATGGTAATGACAGTCACTATGCTAAGTGTGAACAATATCCAACCCCAACCTCCAGGTCCCCATGGAAAGATACAAGAGAGTCATGCTCATGAAAGCATAAACTATAGAACAGTACATAGATAGTAATTCCCATTTACCTTGAAGGTGAAGCTCAGAGGTGATTGAAATTCTCTATGGAAGAAGTGATCTAGCCAAAACAGACTGTCAGTCACTGTAACAAGTAAGAAGGCCTTAGGTGTGAAGAACAAATTGGCTTTCCTCCATAAGTTAAAAGATTTTCAGACACAATGGCTACAAAATTCCACCTCAAGATTTACAAAGTTAAGAAACAGGACAGGAAATATAAACTTTCATTTAAAAAGACAGGAAATTCCAGAACTACAGAGAGGTTTCATGAGATTCATTCATTCATTCATTCAACAAATATTTATTGAACCAACCCCATCATTTTGCCTGGAATGAAAATATCATCAATTAATGGCAATGAATTAACATAGTAACTTTTTTTTTTAATTTTAAAAATTAGATCTATATCTTATATCAAAATAAAGCAAATTCTGTGGTGCGGTTAAAGAACTAAATGAAAAGATGAAATTCATAAAGTAGCTACCAAAAAAGGCAAGTGAATGTTTATTTAATTTTGAGTTGTGGATTCTTTTTATCATAAAGACAAGGTAATATATGGTACATAAATTACAAGTCAATAAAAAAATCTCAAAAATCTAAGTTTAAAAATAAAACCCACATACAAGTAAAACTTCTGTATATAGAAAATATAGGGAGCCATTAGATAAAGTATTTTAGGATTGTCAATGAGTTAAAAAAATTCACAATATAGTAAATGAATACAAGTGAATTATAAAATCATAATCACAATAATTATCAAGTAGGTTTCGGCTTTTATATGTTTTTGTATTTTCAAAATTTTCTAAACTAACTTGATTAGTTATTAAAGAAATGCTACGGATGTATACAACTTTTTAGTTAAAGTAGAATGAATAGAGAATCAGTGACTCTAAGAGAAGGCAAACATTAGGGAGCAACAAAACAATCTTTAGGCCACTAGGCTCCACCCCAAGAGTTTCTGACTCATCAATTTTCAAGAGATGCTGAGGTTCTTGTACAATCAGGGGATCAACTTTAAACTACTGGGTAACAGGTAAGATCAC
The DNA here is from genome assembly GCA_004027555.1 of Craseonycteris thonglongyai. NCBI lineage: Eukaryota > Metazoa > Chordata > Mammalia > Chiroptera > Craseonycteridae > Craseonycteris > Craseonycteris thonglongyai. The sequence continues at coordinate 8,451 of PVKE010032678.1, forward strand.
TGGCTACTGAGCCAGATTGTTTGTCTAAATCCCAGCTCTGACATGGTTAAGTGAATAAATTACTAATCTTCGAGTTTCAATTTCTCCATCTGTAAAATGAAAATAATAATGGTACATACTAGCACCTGCCCCTTAGAATTGTTAAGATTTATAACATTTACAAAATTTATGTCATTCATTAATAAGTCCAATGAGTACATTTATAACAAACTCAGAATAGCATTTCTTGCACAGTAAATAGTCTGTGTGCTTTTTTAGTAAGAATGGAAATCTAGCATTATTCAGTTTTCACAAATAAAGTCATATTACAATTTTAAGACTTCTGTCACATTAGGGAACTTAAACCATATTTAGTAATTTGTTAATTCCTTTTTGGCAATTATTTTGTAATTATACTTGCCATAAAGTCATTCAGACCCTTAAAAGAATTGTTTACTGGAAGTCACGTAAATTAGTAGTCCAGATAGGAGGAAAAGCCAGATAAGTACTAGACCTCCTAACATGTAGGGGGTAGCATAAGGGATAGGGAGTTGGGGGCTATTCTCCAAAGCCAATAGGAGAAATGGATGAGAGTTGATGTGCATATCACTTTCCAGGATAAAAACATCACCCATAGCTAGAGTGACTATATTTTCTCATCTAAATCGGGATACTTTAAAAGTGAACAGAGGGTGATAATTGTATTTATTATAATGGACGAAAAGAAATAAAGGAGACAGACTGTGAGCCATCGTTCCCCCTTCTTTTCATAACAAAATTACTGAATAAAAATTCTGTCTCCTTTTCCTATAGTCAACAAGGATAATTCTTATGATGTTTGTATTATTATGGAGATTTGGGATTCTAATATAGTCATAGGAAGAAGCATGGTAAAGTTGAGAGAATCGAAACTTGGGAGTCAGAGTAACCTGGGTTCGGGGTGGACCAGTTCAGAAATTTCTATTCTGTCTCCATAAATTTTATAATTTATGTTGACATTGATCTTCCTGAGACTAAGATTACTTAAGACAAGAGTTTCTCCTCCCCTGATTTGATTTCAAAAGATGAAGGAGTTTGGGAAATGTGTGTGTGTGTGTACACCATGGTGACATTTCTATACAGTCATGTAGCACATAATGACTTTTCATTTAACGACAGACCACATTTACGATGATGGTCCCATAAGATTAAAATGGAGTTGAATTTCCCATCAGCAATGAAAGGAAATGTGGCTCAGGATTTTTTTCTCTGATGAGAGCAATGTTTGTGGGGTGTGTCAAGAGCTTCCCTCTCACTCATAGCACCTCCAATTTGCGTATAAAGATTATCTCGCAATCAGTCAACCACTGATCTTGTTTCAGCACAGAGGAGCCTGTCACATCAGCATGACATGCCCAGAGGGCGCTATGGGCCTCCCAAAGCCAGCTTCAGGGTCTTCCAAGTACTTGAGGCAAGTGCTTTGCTGAGGACCACAGATCTTGCACAAGGACACAGGTCCACAGGAGCCACCTTCACGAGTATTAAGTGCCACTGCCACTTTAGTGAAGGCTTTCTGTGGCCATATGGAGCCAGCCTGTCCCTTTACAATGGAAATCTTTTCAGGCTGTAACAAAGTAAAGCATAGATAAGTTTTATTTCTTACATCAGTTCAATGCCAGAAAGAGCCCTTTTTGCCAGTTATAGTCAATGGAACCAAAAACAAATTTCCAAAGTCAAAATATTGAGTCCTCAGCTCTACACTCTGTTCATGTTAAACACCCTCCACCAATGGAGCTGAATAGCACATCCAGAAATAAACCTATGTATACATTTCCAATTAATTTGCATCAAAGGCCCTAAAAATATATTATACAATGGGAAAGGGACAGTATCTTCAATAAGTGTTACTGGGAAAATTGGATAGCCACATATAAAAGAATCAAAATAGACCCGTATCTTACACCATATACAAAAAAATCAATTAAAAATGGATTAAAGATATAAACACAAAACTAGAATATCAAACTCCTGGAAGAAAACATAGGGAAAAATCTCCTTAACATTGGTCTCTGTGAAGATTTTTGGGATATTGACATACCCATTTTTTTGGATAAGCACTCCCATGTTCATTGCTATGATAGTCACAATACCCAGGATATGCAATCAATCCATACGTCCATCAAGTGTGGCAGTATATACAAACAATGGAATATTGTTCAGCTTTGAAAAAAGAAGGAAATCCTGCCATTTACAACGAGGATACAACTGAAGGGTATTAGAGTAATTGAAATGAGCGAGACACAGAAAAACAAATACTACGTGATCTCACGTATATGTGAAATCTAAATAGTCAAATTTAAAGAAAGAGAGAGTAGAATGAGATTACAGTTACTGACAGGCAAGGTAAATGGGGGAAATTATGGCCAAAGGAGACAATGTTTCAGACATGCAAGATAAATTCTAGATATATACTATATATTATATTGCCTATAGATAACATTACTGTATTATATACTTAAAATTTGTTAGATGAATAAATCATATGTTAAGTGTTCTTACCATATACACACAACTATTAACAATAATAAAGGAAACACTGGAAAGTGATGGATATTAATACGGCCTTGATGTCAATGGTTTTACAGTATATACCTATTTATCCCCCAACTCATCGAGTTGTATATATTAAATATAGTCATCCTTTAACATGTCTATCATACCTCACTGGAGCGGTCATAAAACAATAACCTACTAATATAAGAAAACCAAATGCTCATGGCAGAGAGTAAGGAATTTATTACACCAAGAGAATGTATGCCCAAAAGACTGGAAATCTTCCATCAGCCAACGATGTAGAAAAACATCTAAATAACAAACCCTTATTAAACATTACTGAAGGGTACAGATCTGGGCCTTGCCCTCATCTGAGAACATTTTTAGACTCGTTATAGAGAGATCACCATGTCTGAATCACTGAACATGTGTTCGAAAACACATGAATCAGAAGACAAAAATAGAACTCGTTAATCAAAGAATACATACAAATTAATTTGTGAAAAATGTTGTGTTTTTTTTTTAAGATTTATTTTTTTATTGTTTTGACAGAGAGAGACAGAGAAATTCAGAGAGAAATGGGAGGGGCCTGAGTAGTCTCCATAGTTGCACATCATCAGTTTTCTACACAGTTTCATTTCACAGGTTGGCACAGGGCTGTGCAGGGTAGGAACTGGGCAGGGGGTAGGGAGTGGGGGGGGGCTATTGCATAGTAACTGGTGGCGCCTCAGTTCAGCATATAGATCTGCATGGGCAGGGCCAGGATTCACTACTCAGACCTCGGGGCTGCAAGACAAGCAAGCACTCAACTCACTGAGCCATCCTGGCAGCCCCGTGACAAATGTTTTATGTGGCAGTGTTGTTTAGGAAAGACAAAAATTGGCAATAGCAACTAACATTTGCATAGTACCTCCATGTATAGTAAGGACAGGAATGTCTTTAAGGAAGGCTGTGTTAAGGAGCTAAGACTAAAAAGACTTCCAGATTTGATGTGGTTCACCTTTCACCAAGAACCTGAACATATCAGGAAAGCATCCACAGAAGCAGTCAGTTGACTATCTGTCTATCTGGAGACAAGCTCAAAATTTCAGAGGAACACAACAAAGAACACAAAAAACTTAAAACACATGCTTTCTTTTATTTTTCATAAAGCAGGCTTCATGAAAAGCTGCCACAGTGGAGGTATTTTCTGAGAGACATGGGCTGGCTGGGTTGGAAGAGCGCACTTTCTAACAGAGATTTGTGTTTCTGTGATGTGCTCCAATGGTGCACGCAGGACTTTAAAATAAGACCATCAACACACATTCAGGGAGGGCTTTTAGGATCTCAGATAAGCCCACATAGCTATGCTTAGCGTCTTACCTACGAAGACACATTTCTCCAAAACAAAAAAATGGAGTTAGAGCCCCCAGAGGTCCATTGCTACTGCTTAGCATTATAGGTCACCAGAGTGATAGAGCTGAACCTGACAACAACTGTGGGAAGAAAACAGTCAGGATCTGTAAGAAGGCTGAGGAGAAAAAGGACTCAATCTTAAAAATACCTGCTTTGTGACCTTTAGTTCCCTATATAGTACAATTGGATATATCTTCTTCAACTGAAAATAATTTCACTATCTCATTTTGTTTACCTTTAAGAAGTGAATTACTCCAACCTGGGAGATTTTTGATACATTGACCCAGCCAAGAATTAAATAAAGTTGTAGATTATTGCTTTTCTCCAACACACCTAAGTGTCCTAGGAAAAGAGAGTTTCCAGAGCCAGAACATGACACTCTTCTTGGCAGTCACAGGGAACTCAGATATACCTTTGTCTAATACATCTTTTTTGCAGTAGCAAAAATGAAGCCTAAGATACTATTAGAATTTGCTTTCCCACAGCCCCAAGAGTATTCTGCTAAAAGAGGCATTCATTGTGTTACAGACAGAAAATTCTAAACCAGGCATTAGTTCTTAAACTTGCACAATTAGTAAAACACCTGGAAGTAGTTGATTTTGGAAGAATCGCCTGAAATATTGATACTACTCCTTCATTTCTTTTGTCATCTATTGCCATCCACTGGCCCAATAAGCAGCAGTAAACACCAAAGGGTAAAACATCCATCTAAGAGAAACTGTCAATTGAGGCCATCCACCAAATTCAGGTTTCCTGCAAATTAAAAAAAAAAAAATTACTTTCATGTTATTTTGGCATGTAATAATGGCACACACTGGAGCAGCTTGTAGAATTCAGTCACTATGCTGGGACACAATGGTCATTATTATTTATTAAGAGCCTATTGGGCAGCAGGCATTCTTTTTAAGTATTTTTCTTATCTTTAAGGCAATTTGTGAGACAGGTATTACTATCCACATTATAAGATGCAGAAAAAGGGCTCAACCATCTTAAATAGCTTGCCCATGGTCACTCAGCTTGGCAAAGTCAGTATATGAACCAGAGCTCTCTGATTTATCAGGCAGATTTCCAGCCTCTGCATCCTCCTCTCCCTACACAGAAGGCGCCTTTACCCCACAGCCAAGGCCTGCTATGACTAAAGCCAGACCTGACTTCAAAACCCCCTGATATTTGACCTCCACTTCATGCACTCATTCTAAAATAGGCTTCCAATAAATGCTCCCTGCTCTTGGACAAACCCGTGTCCCAAATTCTCTAGTTCTGGGTCTCTACCTTGCATGTTCTTGATCATTAATTAATTAGTTTTAACCTGAACTTCAATCTTATGTCTGAAGTCTTGCTACTTGCCATAGGTTTTGCCAAAGCAAAGCACATGAAAGTCAAGCTCAGCACAACAAACCTCCCACTAAAGGTTGTTTGTTTGACTTATGTTAAATAGTACCTGCGAAAAAATAAATAACCAAGAAATTGATCCCTGATAGCATATATAAATTATGTAAAAGCATTTATAGTTTCCAATATACAAGATGACCATAAACCTTTGCCTACAATAGCCCTGATTTCATGCTGACTATCCTGGGATAATTATTAATAATGTCCCACTTAACTCTCAAAGCAGTCTCAGCTTGAATGATACATTTTAAGGCTATCCTAATCATGTGCACTACTGAGGTATTACGAAGGCATTCTACAAACTTCATTGAATCTTCTTTTAATTTTCACACAAGTTTGAAAATGTACCTAAACTTATTACCATTATATAAACGAGTGAAATGAAAATCAGAGAGGTTACAATATTTGATTCAAAGTCACCTTTTTATTAAATGGAGGCAGAATTCAAAGTCAGGGTGGTCTGAAGCATCATATTGCTTTCAAAGAAGGCTTATTTCTAGAACACCTGTCTACATAGCCAATAGTCAATGTATTTTGTTTTATTGGTTTTGGGTTTCTTTTTTTTTGCCTTTTTCAGGATGAATGTAAGGTGGTTTATAATTAGTTATAACATATACCAAGATACAATAAATCTGAAGGAATACAAATAAAAATACTAAAAGATAAAGTAGAATATGAAAATGAAAACAAATATCACTGTAATATCAAATTATTTATCATGATTCCATATTCTGGCTTCACATGAGAGAAAGCTACTCAGTTTACAAACAAAATATTTATAAGGGAAAAAATTCAACTGCTCACAAGAAACCCAACTACTCCAGATACCAAATTCAGAAAGCAACCAAGTATTTCTCCTTAAGAGAACTCATAACAGGGACATTGCACCCCAATGAACAAAGTATTCTTCATAGTAGACGTGAAAAAGTTCTGTATGTCTCTTTTCTATAGTGTCCTTTCAGACTGGCTAGTGGCAACACACCAAAGCATAATTCAGAAGGGCAAGGGGTTGGAAGGTGGGAAAGAGAGACTGATTTTACAGGAAGCTGTGAAATATTCAGGTACATGAATGTTGGTTGTGTTTAATTCTGGAATAAATATCTACACAGTTAATGGTCTAGAGTATTTAATGTATATTCATAAGGCAAGCATCTAGAGATATTGTTTCATTCAGTTTAATGTGGATAGATATTGGGAATAATATCTATCTATCCATCCATCCATCCAAAAAGACATGAGAAGATGCTCAGTGTCACAAATCATCAGGGCAACGCAAATCATCTCAAACCTGTCAAAATGAGATATCACCTCATACCTGTGATCACCAAAATATCAACAAATGAGTGCTAGCAAGGATGTACAGAAAAGGGAACCCTCACACACTGTTGGTGAGATTGTAAATTGGTGCAATCACTATAAAAAATAGTTTGAACATTCCTCAAAAACTTGAAAGTACAGCTGCCATATGATCTAGCAATTCTACTTCTGGGTACTTATCTAAAGAAAACAAAAACTCTAATTGGGAAAGATATACACACCTCTATGTAAACTGCAGCATTATTTACAATAGCCAAGATATGGAACAACTTAGGTATTTATCAATAGATGAATGGCTAAAGAAGAGATAATATCTGCAAGGACTGTCCAGAAAAAATTCAGCCATCAATGCCTTTACTTTTATATTACATGAATGGATACTTTCCAGACAGCCCTTGTCTATATATACTAGTATATATATATATGTATGTATGTATATTTATATGTATATGTATATATATATATATATATGTGTGTGTGTGTATATATATATATATATATATATATATATATATATATATATAATGGAATACTCTCAGCAATAAAAAAGAATAACATCCTGCCATTTGTGACAACATGGATGAACCTAGAGAGTATTATGCTAAGTGTAAGAAGTCAGACAGAGAAAGACAAATACCATATGATCTCCCTTATATGTGGAATCTAAAACAAACAAACAAACAAAACAAGTGAATAAACAAAACAAAACAGAAATAGACCCATAGATCTGGAGAAGAAATTAATGGTCCACAAATGGAAGGGGGTAAGGGTATGGGTGAAATTCAAAAACAAATACAAAAACATGTATTGAGTCCAAGGGGTATTGGTGTTTGTCACAATTAAAGAGAAAAAAACTAAAAAATCGAAGACTTCAAAAAAGCTGCTTGAAAAAAATTAGAGATAAAACTATGGTGTGATCCAACAATTCCAATTCTGGATATTTATCTTAAAAAACACCAAAACAAAACAAAAACACAAATTTGAAAAAAACATGCATCCTCATATTCACCGCACCAATTATTTTCAATAGCCAAGATAATGAAACAACCTAACTGTCTGTCATTCCATAGATGAATGAATCAGGATGTGGTGTGCACACACAACGGAATACTACTGAGTCATAAAAATAACGAAAGCTTGGTATGTGTGACAACATGGATGGACCCTGAGGGCATTATGGAAGTGAAATAAGTCAGATAAAGACAAATAGGCACTCAAATGTGGAATTAAAAATAACAACAGCAACAAAATGGGCTCATAGATAAAAAGAACAGATGGGCTGTCGCCAGAGGCAGGGATGGTGGGTTAGAGAAAGGGGTTAAAGAAAGAATCAAAAGTCCAAACTTTTGGTTATAAGATATTTAAATCATGGGGATGTAATGTACTGTATAGTGACTAAAGGGCATATTTGAAAGTTGCTGAGGGTAAATCTTAAAAATACGCATCACAAAAGTTTTTATAACTCTGTATGTTGATGGTATTTGACCACACTTATAGTGATAATTATTAATATTTGACAACAAATATAAATATTAAATCATCGTGTTTTACACCTAAAACTAATATAATGGAATATGTCAATTTTACCTCGATAAAAAAAGAGAAAGTTTTGAAAATTTAAGTACTGCATAGGACACTATTTTTTTTTTAATGCAGATTTGTAAAAGAACCAGAAAGAACTTTCAGAAGAAATAATATATAATAGCTGAAATTAAAAATTCAGTGAATATATAATAGATTACACACAGCTAATAGAATAATTAATGAATTGGTAAAAAAATTTCTTAAGAACCTATCCAGTATGCAGTCCAGACAAAGATATAAACAACAAGAAAGCAAAGTTAAGAGACATAAAACATAGAGAGTGAAGGTCCAACATACTGCATTATTTGAATTTCCACAAGAAGAGAATTGTAAAAATAATAGGGAAGAGGCAGTCTTCAAAGAAATAACGGCTGGCATTTTTCAAGAATTGTTCAAAGATTCCAAAATTCAGATCTAAGAATCACAACAAATTTTAAACATGATAAATAAAAATTCACAACCATGTAAATTTTGGTGAAACAGCAAAATATCAAAGACATGTTTCTTTTAAGTATATGTACATTTTATTATTCCTTTTGCAATATTCTTATGTTAATGTACTCTTTTGTATGTATATTTTTCACACACACAAACTTTCAATTGCAAAAAATAAAAATAAGTAGTTTTTTCTCCCAAAGTACACACATATACCAACTAGCACTAAATATTACGTAAAAAAAATGTCTCTGGATTTTTTTTTTTTTAAACTGAAACACAGTAGAGATTTACACCCTAAGTAGTCATTAGGCGGGTTATAGTGCCTAAGGAGTTTGAGAATTACCAGAAACCTCTGCCTCCTGATAAAATGAATATATGATGATTCTTTCCTACACTGAATTGTAGATAGAATTTTGGATTAGTATTTACATGGCAATAGCTAATATTAATTCCAAAAACTTCTGGATAATTTCATTCATCAACAAAACAGAATGCCAGTTTTTCAGCTAAATATGTATTTTGATGCCCTCAGGAGTATAGTTTTCTAGTATAAGAAATGCTATTCAAGTCTTCATTTTAATTTCTATAATAAAATTCAACTTTAAGAGAATCTTTGGCTCCAATACTAAATGTTTCATAAATTTTTTAAAAGCTAAGTGAATATTAATTTTCTATTTGTAAATCTAATAAACTTATTTTAAGGGCACTCTAATGTTTGTTTTCATTGTACATTTAAACACCTTCAAACATTTTAAGCTGGATTTATAATTTTAATATTTTGAATATTTCAATCTTGTCACTGATAGACCTTAGTGAGTAATTAAATCACAGTTAGAATCAAATATATTTAACCTATAATGTGAAGAAATAAAAAATTTATAAACTGAGTACTCAATATTTACAAGAGTATTAAGCATCTAAAATCATGGTTCTAAATTAATGATTCAAATAATAAATTAATTTGAATCATTATATTAGAATTGAAGTCACAGGATAATTTATTTTTCTAATAGTCCAAACAGTCTTCAACGTTATAAGTACACGTTTTTAAAAACCTTCTCATATAAATATTAATACAATAAAATCAGTGCCTCTTTTACTTCCTATTAAACCTTTCTAAGAGTTTGATAAATTCTAATTCCCAAGGAAATAATTATTTCATTCCACACAGTATAATCCTCCAGCATAACTTTGGAGTTGATTTCTCAGTGTTCTATAGCTCACAAAATGACCAGAAATTCAAGCTAAAAGGTTGA
>PVKE010032679.1:0-18343 GCA_004027555.1 Craseonycteris thonglongyai
TTCAGTACATATTTATTTCTATTTTACTTTTTGACAGATAGAGAGAGAGACAGAGACAGAGACAGTTAGAGAACCGAACTGTGGGAACTCCCCAGTTCAGCACGTGGGTCCTGCCTGGGCCGGAGCCGGGATTCGATCCTCGGTCCTCATGGCCTCAAAGCGAGCGCTCAACCCGCTGAGCCGTCCCGGCTTTCCCCTTCTTTTTTTAAATATATATATTTTTTTTTTTTTTTTTTGACAGAGAGAGAGAGAGAGAGAGATACAGAGAGAGAACTGAACTAGGGAAGCTCCCAGTTCAGCATATGGTTCCGAACGGGCCGGGGCCGGGACTCGATCCCCGGTCCCCGGCGCTGCAAAGTGAGCGCTCAACCCACTGAGCCACCCCGGCTTCCCCTGTGTACCTTATTAATGTAGCTTTAAAATAAAAAATTTTGAAAAAGAAAAGACAATTCCACAATCATAGTTGGTGATTTTAACAATCTTTCTCAGAAACCAGTAGAACAAGGTGGCAAAAAACAGTAAAAATTTAAAATGATTTGAAAGGAAAAAAGGTCATGTGACATATCCCTGAGATGCCAATAACTGTCATGATCACAGAAGCCTATGAAAACAAAGTAATAACTATTCTCTTTTAAAGTAGCACAGTCAAAGCTAAGTGACTCACAAATAGCAACACCACTACCATTATTCAGCACTGAGCCAGGGACTACCATTAGCTCTTCACACATAAATGGGTAAAATACCAGGTAATATTCATTCAGGCGTTATACCTCATAGGCTGTATTTTGTCACCTCCTACACTGTAATTTGTCATCATACTGCCATGATCAAGTGTTCCAAGGTTATCAATAAAATGCCTATAGAATGATAGATCTCTGTAATAGTCAACTACGTATGAAGAAAACGCAGAATCCATAGACAGGAAAGACATTACCTGGCCCAGAATGAAGGGTCTTTAGAATCCCACAACAAAAGTAAAATAGTTAATGGGATTAGTTGCCATACAGATGGAAAATACAAAACTGGTTTTGTCTTAAATTAGTAAATAAGCATACTTGCCATAAAAAAGGTTCACCCTGTGACGCTCACTGTCAACATATCAATGAATCCAAGTTCCCAATCTAGCCTATACTCTTCTATTATAACCTGACTCCTTAATCCACTAAGGAGATGGGAATACTGCTCTCCCGTTTTGGGGAGTTAATTCATAACCAACTGAGGAAGGCTGACAAATAAGTAAAGAAAAAAGATATTCTGATATTAGCAACAAGTTTGTAATTACTAAACTTTTAATGTTTGCTAAAGTAAAAATAAGTAACTTACAATTAACTTAAAATATTTTAAGAGTTGAAATCCTTAGGAAGAGTATATTTAGAGTTATCTAAGTTTGCCATCTTGAAGTGATTGAAATAATCATGTATTTTTAAATAGTGAAATGTCCCAGAAACTTTAATTAAGGGTATACATGATGTTAAATATTGATATTAAATTCTCATTGTAAATTAATCAAAAATAAAAGTAAAAATTCTCATTTGTATAAGTATTACCATATTTATAAGCTATGAAATTTAACTTAAAAGCTTTTAAGAAAAATATGGGGAAACCGGGATGACTCAGTGGGTTAAGAACTTACTTTGCAGCCCCAGGAACCAAGGATTGAATCCCAGCCCTGGCCCATGTGAACCCATATGCTGAACTGGGGTGTGCTTCCCATGTGGGAGGCCCCCAGTTCAGTTCTTGCCCCCCAGTTCAGCTCCTGGCTCGAGAAGGCATGCCTCTCATGCGGGAGGCTCCCAGCCCAGTTCCCACTCTGCACGGCCCCCACCCACCTGTGTGGAATGAAACCATGTCAAAAACTGATGACGTACAAGTATGAAGACTGCTCTGGGCCCTCCCCCTTCTCTCTCTGTGTGTCAAAAACAATAAAATAAATCTTTATAAAAGGAAAAAAATAACTATTTACTTTTTTTTTTTTATTGCTTTTGACAGAGAGAGAGGGAGAGAGGGAGAGAGAGAGAATACAGAGACAGAGAGAGAACTGAACTGAGGGAACTCCCCAGTTCAGCATATGGGTCCGCACGGGCCGGGGCCGGGATTCGATCCTCGGTCCCCGGCGCTGCAAAGTGAGCGCTTAATCCACTGAGCCATCCCGGCTTCCCCTACAATTCCAATAAGCCAAATGTCAATTTCAGTACAAGTAACTTTTAAAATCTCTTCCTTACATAAAGGCCTACTCAAACATTAAAAAATAATAATAATGACAATAAATCCCTTTATGGTAGACAACCAAATAAGGATCTTCTAAATTTCTTTTCTGCTTAAGGAAGACTGGCCTACAAAAATGTATCATGTTATTCAATTACTAAATATATCAAACTTTTTTCCCCTTTTTCAATACAACCTTTCGTTACAAACCTAGTCCTTCCAAATTCCCATGTTCAATTCTATAGTTCTAGTTCCTCTGCCTCTTTCTTCACCACCTATAAATCCAATCAAATTTTACGAATTTACAGACCCAACTGCTAATGCAAGTTTAGGTACTGAGAGGGAACTAGTCTCAATTCTTCTAAGTATCTAAAATATTCTAGCTTTCAAAGGACAAACTGCAATAACAGCATGCTCACAAGTCTAAGATAAACTGTATCTTTACAAACAGTGCTATCACCTGAAAGGCTTTAAAAAACAATGAAGTCCAATGCCACCACAAAGATTCTGATTTATCTGGTCTGGGGAATGGCCTGGGAATCCAGATTTTAAAAAGCTCCCCAGATGGTTCTGATCCAAGAATGAGTACTGAGAAAAAAAGTTCAACTATATAAGTAAACAACATAATGAAACAATCAGACAAAATTACCAGAACATGTAATGCTCTACAGCAGGTATGTCCAATCTGCAGCCCAGGAGGCTTTGAATAAGGCCAAGTACAAATTTTTAAAACATAAGGTATTTTTTAAACATTATGAGATTTTTTTTATAACTTTTTTTTTGTAAAGCTCATCGGCTATTGTTAGTGTATTTTATATGGGGCCCAAGACAATTCCTCCACCATGGCCCAGGGAAGCCGAAAGGTTGGGACACTGCTGTTCCACAGGATAACTGACACTGTCTCTTCAGTAAATCAACAGCACAGGGAAAATAAACTAAAACATAAAAAGAGGTTTAAGATACTATCACTGCAACACATGGACCTTGTCTGAAGCCCAATTCAAGCTTTTTTTTAAGAAATGCACTCTGCAGAATTTAGGAATGAAATGTAATGCCTGAAATTTATTTTAAAATACTTCAGCATATTAACCAATGAAATGAAGGAATGTCTGAAATTTGTTTAAAAACAATACAGCCTGGGGAAAGCAGGTAACAGATTCAACATTCTTTGAGAATCACTGGGGCTGAGTATGGGTAACCTGGTGGATGGTTCACCATTCAATTTTTCTGTTTGATGCTTTGATGGTTTATAAAAATAATGCACCTCAAATAGAAACCAAAATAATTATATCAAGTCAATAATGAATTTGTTTATGTTATATGGGAGTTCATTACATTATACTCATTAGTATTTATTTTAAATACTACTTATAATTGTAAAGAAGACTTTGGAGAACTAGAAGCTACTCATACTCCTTTGACAAAATAATATTCCCTTCTACACAGGAAGCTCATCATCCAGCATTGGGGGGAGGGTAGTAAGGCAGAGGAGGAAGAGGATACCCACCAGCCAGACCAGACCAAATCATCCAGGCGTTGAAGATGAGCATATACCACAGTGAGTCACAAGAGTGTATCAGAGATTTAGAACAACTTTAGGCAGAATGCTAAGTAGGGCTTTAACAATTCTAAGAGCAAAAGCCAAAATACATATAAATCTATTTAAAATGTAACTTCTCCAGTAGTTATAGCATCACTTGCTTCAAAATTTAAACAATTTTCTCTTCAGTAGTATGACTTGTCACAATAACACCTCTGCATCACTGAAAACACTATTATCTCTCATTAAGAACAAAATACAACAGATCAGTCCTTTAAACGTTTCCTTGACCTAAAAAAAAATCTCTAAGTATCAAACTCAATATAAAAACCCTGCCATCCCAGATTTAGAATTTTTCCTTGAGAATATTTGCTTTAAATGTTTGCACTGAAAAACCCTCTAATAAGGTAGTAAATATTAAAACTGACAATTCAACTATTACCGGTAATAGAATCCTTGTCACTTTCCCCTGACTTTAAGTGTTAACACTTAACTGTGCATATACAGATGACAAACCTCCTTTTTGTTTTTTTATTTAATCCAAGAATGGTAATCATATTCCACCAACCTCTGCTTAAAGGTATTAGAATTGTGGTAAAAAGATCATCCAAGAGCTCTTTATTCAGTTGTTTTGCTCATACAAGATGCTGGACATGGCCTGGAAGCTAAGGAAATGCTTTGTCCTAATACCCAAATTGACAAAATATTTTCCTCAAAAATGTTTTACTCTACTAAGGACAAACAAATAGATAAAAACCTAATTATATACTGTGAGGGCAACCAAATGTCTTGAAGAAGTATAATAAAAAGAAAACTGTAGGGGAAGCCAGGATGGCTCAGTGGGTTAAGTGCTCACTTTGCAGCACTGGGGACTGAGGATCAAGTCCCGGTGCCGGCCTGTGTGGACCCATGTGCTGAGCTGGGGAGTTCCCCCAGGTCAGTTCTCTCTCTGTCTCTGTCTCTGTATCTCTCTCTCTCTGTCAAATAAAATAAAGTTTAAAAAAAAAGATAATTATTAAAAAAAAAAAAAAAGAACTGTAATCTTTGTTAATGGTGCTCTAAAAACAAAAGCTGCATAGTTAGGGTCCACAGTAACATGTACAGCAAGATCAATGTAAAAATTCATCGAAGTAAGTTTTCTAAGGCATTCAACAAGTGTACAGTTTAGAGAGGCAAAAGCAATGGAGGCGTGGCGCATTCTCATAGCAGTCATATTTTCATTATGCTGATAAGGTGAAAGAAAAACAAAATGCTAACGCGTACCGTATTTTCCGGCGTATAAGACTTTTGAAACGAAAAAAAGTCAACCGATAATCGGGGGTCGTCTTATACGCCGAGTATATCCCGAAAAACGTCTCGATATGCCACTAAATGAATTTTCCAACTCGATCCCGAGAATCGTCTGGATATGCCGCTAAACGAATTTTCCAACTCGATCCCGCACCCATCACTGCAAGGCTGCTCGGACCGCCTCTCTGACTCAGCCAATGCAAGCAGGCATTTTATGCATGCAAATTATACGTGTTCTGTACCCGAAGCTACACTGTGTTCTAGTAAAAAGGCTGCTCAGATTGGCCAGAGTCAGAGAGGCGGTCTATTATAACCTTTGAACCTTTGCTTGTTGTGATTGGCTCACCCTGGTACATACCGGGGTAGCATTTCTCCACCTTTCAGACACCAAAGATTCTATTACTAGGAAACAAGTGGTCTTAAGGCCTGGGCGGGGCCAAAGGAGGAAGACCAATCAGAGAGAGAGTTACAAGTGGCGTTACGCCGACGACGGATGGGAGCCGCTCGCTGATTGGCTGGCTCGCCATAGGCTCCCAGCCTAGGCAGCCGCACCTGGGGAGCCCGCGCAAAGTCCCCCCCGCACCCCACCAACGCCCGGCCGCCCCCACGGCCATTTCCGACCAAAACAAACCCAGCCACCCCAAAGCACAACAAACCCTACCGGGGGAAGCCCCGCCCACCCGCCTCCGAGCGCGCGGCTCGGCCACTTCGCCCCGGCAGCCGGGGAGCCCCGGGAAGGGGGCGGGGGTCCGGGGCTGGGAAACTGCGGGGCGGAAACACCCGGAGAGTCTCACCAATTCCTCGTAGCTCCTGTTGTGCTCGTTGCCCTCCCAGTCCAGCCGCTTCGGCAGCAGCTGCGAAGATAACGAGAGTGCACACGAGTGACCACCCACCACGCGCGTCCGGGGCGGGGGGCGGCGGGGCCGGGCGATCGGCCCCGGACAAGGTCGCGCGTGGGGACGGGGCCGCGAAGCACAGACCTGGTATTGCTCCAGCTCCTGCACCAGCACCTGCGGCCGAACGAGACACGCAGTTAAAACCGGGGAAGGGGGCCGAGACCCGGTCCGCGCTGCGCGCGACCCCCGGCGGCGGCGAGGCCAGGCAGGGCCCCCGCCGCACGGCCGCCCACGCCCGCGGGGCCCCGCACTCACCTGGGCGGCTCTCCGACACGGCCCGGCCGATAGGTACCGGGCGATGAGGAAGTACAGCTCTGCGGGAAGACGGGAGAATGGGGTCAGGAGCGGGTGCACGGCCGGCAGGGGACCCGAGTGCCAGCGCGGGCTTCGGGGGGACGCCCGGGTGGCGGGGAGAACACGGGAGGCGCCTTACCCGACTCAATGAGGGGCACGGGGCGTCGGGCGGGCGAGGGCTCCGCCATGGCCTGGCGTGTGGGACGACGAGCGGGAGCTGGCGAGCGAAGCGTGTAGGCCGCGCCGAGGCCTGACCCGGCCGGCGTCCCTCTACTTCAGGCGCGCCGCCGCCGTGCGTGCGCGCCGCCGCCGTGCCGTGCCGTACGCGCCGCCGACGCCATGCCGTGCGCGCCGACGCCTCCGCGAAAGTAGTCCCTCCGCGGGAGGAAAAGTAGTCCCCCGTGGGGGGCAGGGAGCGCCCGGAAAAGCGAGCCTTTCCTCCCTGTCCTCTGTGTCTCAGGGGGCGCAGATAAGGAGAATCATCTGGTGTGTAAATCCCGGGGCCCACGGCGGGTGGGGGAGGGGAGGTGCGTGGCCAGATCCCTGCGCGCGGTGAGGCGGCTCCCCCCCCCCCCTCCCGGCTTATTGTGAAGCGGAGGCGGCGCGGGCACCGGGGGCGGCGCGGGCACCGAGGGCGGGGGCCCCCTGGCCGGACCTGAGCCCCTCCACGCCGGACAGTTAGGGGCTCGGTTCGTGCAACAGGTCCGACGGGGTCACCCACCTCGGGACTCTGGGAAGGGACATTTCACGGACGGTCGTCTGGTGCGAGCGTGTTCGCTTTTGTCCCCCCCACCCCCACCCCAAGAAAAATCGATCTCTTCGAAAACGTGAACCCCTTAACACTGAGACGGGTGCCTCCCTCAAAGAGAAGGACTCCAGAATCTCCCCCCCGGGGAGGGAAGGAGGAACGCGGGCAGGCCACAGGTTTGGGGGCGACCTGGGGTCCGCGGACACCGGCTCCGGCATAGAGGCCACAAGCACATCGCTACATGCAGTTGGCGGGAGACAGAATAAATAAGACTTGAGCCGCATTTCGGGAAGAACCCAGCTGTCTAGCAGAGAGAAAGGGTTAAAGAAAATGCAGCACTTCGCAGAGCCAAAGCAGCCCCGTGCATGGGAAGCAGGAAACTTGGGGGACACAGGTTTTCCCTAACCAGGTGCAATTAGCATTCTCTTAGGAAACAAGAGTTTGAGGTTGGATCAGTGGAAAAGGATCAAAGCAATTCCCTGGGAAGCCGGGATGGCTCAGTGGGTTAAGCGCTCACTTTGCAGCACCAGGGACCAAGGATCGAATCCCGGGCCCAGCCAGTGCGGACCCATATGCTGAGCTGGGGAGCTCCCCCAGTTCGGTTCTCTCTCTGTCTCTGTATCTATCTCTCTCTCTGTCAAAACTAATAAAATAAATAAATAAATTTAAAAAAAACAATTCCCTTAATTGGCATCTTGGCTTCTAACCTAATGGAATTTGTTTGCTCGACATATCCAAGGGTCCCCTTATGAGCCCTAAAGTAGAAGAGTGAGCAAAACGAGCACCCTTGTCATTCTCATTCCTGCTCAGTGTAATTACCTTCAGAACATACAGAGGTTAAATGCAGCCTGGTTCAGATCAGAGGGAGGTGGGACTGCCTCGGGGTTTTGCCTACATGTTAGACGTGTGGCTTTGAAGTATGACATTCAATTTTTGATCGCCTGTAACGTCGACACTGTGTGCCTACTTCATAGGGTTGTGAGGATTGAATAGGTTAATACGTGTGTTTGCCACATATGTGCTAGCTTTTATAATGATACTAAATAGAAGTTCTTACATGTTTGTGAGCAGACAATGCAAGCATGTTTGTACAAGTGCACCAGTAATCTGTTTATATGTGTTAATTCAGCAAACAGTATCAAGCGATGAGATACAGAAATGAAGGGATGAGCCAAAGCTTTGCCATCAAAGACTTCAGGGCCTTTTAGGGCAAACAGATGTAAGTAAATAATGACAAGATTGAGGGCAGAGGTAAAAGATCAACCTGCCTGTGGGAGGGAGAGACATTAGAGAAGTTTGGATTTTCCAGAGTTAATGTGTGTAGAAAGGGATTCCAGGCATATGAACATCAAAAACCCACGAGACGACATTGTAAGTTTAAGGAACTCAAGTTTAAGTATGACAGCTTGAGGTGACTTTGGAGGTGTGAGTAGCTCCCAATAAGTCAGAAGTTAAAAATTGAGGCGAAGGATTAAATTGGGAGCAATTGAAAGATTCTAAGGTTTTCATTTTGGGATAGGTTTGAGAAGGTTAAAACCAAGAGGTAGGAAAAGCACTTAGTATATTCCTGAAATAACAAAGAAATGTAGATGTAATTGGGCAATAGTTATAAGGAGGAAGAGACAGGTTCAGAAATATGTAGGGGGATAAATCAGCAAGACGGGCTTGGGGTGGAATGAGAAGAGTCTCAACAATTTAGGGCTTAGTAGGTCAAGGTTGTATCACAAGCTTAAGATAAGGGCATAAGGCTGTAGCTAAATTGTTCAGATAACTACTTGGAACAACTTGATTATTTGAAGTTGCAAGTGTATATTCCCAGTGCTACAAGATTACCATAGTCATCAAATGACAAAGAAAAAGAACGAAGAATTTAAACTTTCAAAGATTAAACAAGGAGTTGCATATTTCATTACATAATAATATAATAAAAGCTCCCAGAACATGTTATAAAAAATGTACATCCCCAGCACTGGTCATTGTCCAAGAGCCATAGTGGTTCTTTTATAACTTACTCTGACATCCATGACAAACGCTGTTCCTGTGTTTGGCATAGAGACTGATTTCTGATGGAATAGAATGTCCTCCCCAATTCAATTCATTTAAATATTTATTTTTTATTGTTTTTGACAGAGAGAGAGTTACAGAGACAGAAGGGGGAGGGCCCAGAACAGTCTCCATAGTTGCACATCATTGGTTTTTCCACATAGTTTCATTCCACAGGTGGGCAGGGGCTGCACAGGGCAGGAACTGGGCCTGGGTCTTACCCTGGTGAGAACTGAACTGGGGGTGCTCCCCAGTTCAGTATATGGGTCCACATGGGCCGGGGCTGGGATTCGATCCTCAGTCCCCAGGGCTGCAAAGTGAGCGCTTAACCCACTGAGTCATCTGGCTACCCACCCCATTCAATTCTTAAGTGACAGAGTCCCAGACTTGACTTTAGCTTATGCCAATGAAAAGGAGGACTGAGGGATATGCTGTCCATCAGCATCTTCATAATGGGGACCTGCCAAAAGTGGTCTCCAACAAGGCAAGAATCATGTATTAATATGTGTCTTCACACAGTTGAATCCAAACTGTGCCAAATGCACACACCAAGTTGGGTAAGTGGAAATAACTTGAATTCCACCACAGGAAAGCTATATGGAGAGCTAAATTATTGAGAAGTGCTTGGTGAGCAAGGGTTGGAAGATCTTAACAGCTGGTGACATCAGCTATAATACTGTCACCCACCTCCAGTGTAAGGGAACTACGATGCTTTAGGACTTAGCAAGCAACCCCTCTCCTGGACACGCATCACTGAGCCTCACACAGCTCTTAGGTGTAGTGAATGTGCTCACTTCACAGCTGAGAAAGCTGAGGCCCTGAGGGGCCCAAGGGCACCTGGGCCAGCCCGCAAGCCCGAGTGGGACACTGCAGCCTTAGACTGAACACAAGCACTGCAAAGTTCTTACTTCCCTCGCTGCATCTCACTAAGGAGGAAATCAGGGCTTGCAAAGTCAGGGACATACATGAGAGCCCACAGCTGGTAGACAAGAAAGCTGAAATTTGAAAACTCATGTCATAAATACATACATGTATGATCTCAATTATCACAGGCAACTTGCAGATTCTGTTACTCTCGTTTTAAGGATGAGGAAACCAAAGCTCAGAAAGTTTAAGAAGTTACCTAAGGATGAAAAATCTTTAAAAAGAGTTCACTGGAGCCTTCCGAGTCATGACTTACAAGGCTCAAAAGCATTAAGTGTGAAAAGCCTATCTGGAAAATGGTGAGCAAACCAGTCTGTGTTTCCAACAATTCATGTAGGGGAGTGGTCAAAAATGAGGACTGAAGAGTAGATTAGTGTCAGTTTTGAAAGAATTTGAAAAATAAATATATGAACAGTGGAGATCATGCAAAGAAAATTGAAAATTATACACATTTAAATTTTCATATCAGTATGTTAATGCAAATGTATGTTAACCGAATTTGGGTTCATCCAGCAGGTGTTCATGCATGCACTATAATCAGCATAGTTCTGAGGGACATAAAAAAAGTACATGCCATTGGACCTACAGAAGTGATACCATTGAACTGAATCAGAAGTGCTTGCAGGTAAAAATGAGTGCCCACAAAAATCTTCATCACTTCATTCATTAAACAAAAATTAGATGGAAAGCCTTCTCTAAGGCAGGCACTCTGTGGTAAATACTGGCCTCTGTCTGATAAATACCCCGGAAAAAGAAGCATTAACATCTTGCTAGACTTCCAGAAGACTGAAAGGAAAGAATGAACGCAGCTGTCTTATTGTTTAAGCCCCCAGTCATTTGTACGCCTTGCATCCAATCCCCAGTGCCCCTCCTCCACCTCCTGACAGTGTCATCTTTCTCTAGGGACCTTTCCTTCCTTTTACTTCTCACCCAGCCAGCTGTCCCCTTCATGCTACATGTCCCTGCCTCCCTCAGCAAATTGTTTCCACATTTATCTCTTCCTCTCCAGCGTTTGCGTCTCCCTTGTCCCTGACTGCTGTCCCTGTGTGCTCCCACATCGCAACCATTGGCCCATGTCTATCTCCAACGCCTACCAGTTGTTCCCTTGCAGTGTTTCTCACGCGTTGCAGAGAACACCGTGTGGTGGACAAGACCTTGGGGCCATGGCAGCCAGAATCAGAATATATCTGTGTTTGAACACCACTTACTGGTTGAGCAACCTAACCTCTCTGTGGCTTACCATTTGGGGGTTTTGCCGATAATCAAAGTGGGACTAACAACCAGAGAGGCTGGTCCAGCACACAAACGCCACCGCTGTTGTGAACACTCCTGGACACCCCAAGGGAGCCTGCGGAGTAGAAGTCCACATGGGTCTGACGCCACTCTTGCCTCCATCTAGTGCAACCAGTCCTTTGTAGCCGGCTCTAAATGAGACATCCCGAGAGGAGGCTGCAGGGAAATGTGGCTCAGCTCACCAAGCGAGCCCGTCACACAGCCACCATGGCGCTGTGCCCTGCTTAGCTGGCATACCGGGGCGAAATCCCTTTTCTTCATCAGAAACAATGCAAACGATAATAATTAGGCATGGATTTCCATAAGAATTCAACAATAAGATATATGTTCTATGCACCATGCCTACATACTCAAATATTTTTGAATCAGTTCATTGATCCCATTACTTACACACTCAAAAGAATATGTATGCTTTTGGTTTAAATGTGTCAGTCATAAAGATAATTAAATCTGAAATAGTAAAAGAATTATTACATGCAAATTTAAGATTAGTTGAGAACATCATAAATCTTTTATCCATTTCTCTAAAACAAAAAACCTGATGCCTAAAACACATGCTTAAATATCATCTCCCCTTATATTAACTGCTTTTTTAAAAGCAGGTTACAAAATAGCTCAATGTACAGGATTTTTTTTTTTCATGTATTTTATACAAATTGGCTCTGTGGTCAGACAACATGAATTGGACGCTGGGCTCCACCTCATACTGGTCATGTGGGCAACTCAGATGAACATGGGTACTGTGTTGTTAGTAAAAGAGGAGACTAATAGTTCTTTCTTACCTTGCAGAGTTGTCTTATTAACTTAGAAAGCGTGTGTACCTGAAGCCAGGATGGTTCAGTGGGTTGAGTGCTTGCCTTGCAGCCCCGGGTTCAAGGATCGAATCCCACCTCTGGCCCATGGAGACCCATACACTGAACTCAGGTGTGCTTCCCATGCAGGAGGCCCCTAGTTCGGTTCTCACTGGGGTGAGCTCCATGCAGGAGGCCCCCAGCCCAGTCCCTGCCCTGCTCAACCCTGTACCCACCTGTGGAATGAAACTGTATATAGAAAACCAATGACATGAAACTATGGAGACTGCTCTGGGTCCTCCCCCTTCTCTCTCTCTCTCTCACACACACAATTTTAAAAAATTGTTTTTTAATTATCTACAATTAACTTACATGTTATATTTGATACACACACCCCCACCAGTAAAACCCGTTGTCTGTTTTCACAAGCCCTTTCTTTTGACTCTGTTCTCGTGGTGCCCATTACCTTCTGCTCTTCCACACACAACTATGTCGGATTGGATCCTTTCTGTGTTTTCAAGGCCAAGCGCACATCTCACCCTCCCTATGTAGTTTTCTGTAGTATCCCATACTTTGGGCTTCTCTAGCTCCTCTGTTCTAGAAGAGTGACAACTTCTGTCCATCTCCTGTTAGGTCAACAGTAAATGCATCTGCTGAATAGTTGTACTGTAAAATTCAAATATGATTAGCATAGGGAGAACATTTTCTTCTAGCCAGTAGGTAGGTACACCCTGCCAAAATCAACTCTGTCAACTCTACCTTTTCAACATCTGATTCAAGGGGCAAATATTTCTCCATGGCTACCCTGTAATCTAAATTTAGATGCCTCAGCAAAGTATCCACATTTTAAAAATATTTATTTCAAGATTCCAAATAAGTGCAGTGCCAAGTTTAGCAATGTCAAAGCACAAGCATCACAGTGTTTTATTAACCAAGCGATGTGCTTTTTCTGTTATTTTGCTTTTATTCCTCTCATATTTTTATCTTGAACATTCTCAAGCCTACAGAAAACTTGAAAGAATGGTACAAAGAAATCTTATATATCTTCATGTTCATCAGTCGCTAACTTTTTGTCATATTTGTTTACTTATTTTACTGAAAATAAATCACACTCATGACTTTTCACCTCAAATAATTCAGTATGTACCAACTAAGGATGTTGTTCTATCGTGACCACACCCAAGAAAATGAACAATAATCTTTCAAAGTTATCTACCATGCAGTGTATATTCAAATTTCAGTGTATTCACGTGAGAAAAAAATGGTTACTGTGTAAGCCACACAATCTGTTCATTTCTGTGACAGTCGCCCGACTGGACTAAGATAACTACCTTCTCCCAACCTGGCCCAAGTTTTTCTTAATCAAAATCCCAAAGAGAGAATACAAGAAAATTTAATATATATCTGATAAGGAATTAATATCCAAAATATAGAGAACTTTTAAAATTCAACAATAAAAAACAACCCAATTCAAAAAAGGGGCACATAGCCAAGAAGCACCTGAAAACATATTCACCACCCTGATCAATAGGGAAATGCAAATCAAAACCACAATGAGAGAAGCCGGGATGGCTCAGTGGGTTAAGCGCTCACTTTGCAGCCCTGGGGACCAAGGACCGAATCTCAGCCCTGGCCCGACTGGACCCATATGCTGAACTGGGGAGTGCCCCCAGTTCAGTTCTCTCCAGAGCGAGACCCGGGCCCAGTTCCTGCCCTGTGCAGCCCCGCACCCACCTGTGGAATGAAACTATATGGCAAAACCAACGATGTGCAACTATGGAGACTGCTCTGGGCCCTCCCCTTCTCTCTGTCTGTCTCTGTACCTCTGTCAAAAACAATAAAATCTTAAAAAAAAACAAAACACAATGAGCTACCATCTCATATCCATCAGGCTGGCTACTGCTTAAAAAATTAGAGGATAACAAGTGTCACAAGGCTCTGGAGAAATTGGAACCCTTGTGCACTGTTGGTGGGAATGTAATATGGTATAGCCACTATGGAAAATAGTATAAGAGTTCCTCCAACATTAAGCATAGAAATACCATAGGATTCAGCAATTCTACTGAACTGAGAGCAGGCACATGAAAAGATACTTGTATATTCATGTTCATAGTAGCATTGTTCAAAATAGTAAAACAAAAAACAACAATGCAACCCAAGTGTCCTTGAACAGATGAATGGATAAACCAAATGTGTTATATGTACAATGGAATATTTATTATTCAACCTTAAAAAGGACATTTCTGACACATCCTACAACAGTGATGACCCATGAGGACCTTATACTAAGTGAAATAACCAGTCACAGGAGGACAAATTGTATGATTCAACTTAGATGAGATCGTCAAAATTAAAGGGGAAGAATGGTGGGTGCTGGGAGCAGGGGGAGAGGAGTTAGTGTGTAATGGTACAGTTTCGGTTTTCCAAGATAAAAACAGCTGTGGCAATGGATTGTGGCGATGGTTGCACATTAATGAGTGTCGTCAATACCCCTGAATGGTACAACTTGATGCTGACGAAGCCCCATTTTGAGTCCTGGAAGTTCCGGGCAGCAGTGGGCTCCCTTGCCAGGGGCCCAGAATCTGTTTCTCCTGATAATTACCTGAGAGACCATTTTATTTATATTAGCTCAATTAAATTTGTTGAGTTTAACTTCATTCCCTTTGGCTTCAAAGATAAATGAAATATGAAGTGACACAAAAGTGAGAATGTTACAATATGTCTTTAAATATATTTCTTGTGAAAACCCAAATCAGCACTGGCAAAAATTATCCTCTTGCACATTTTAATATGCAACACCTCCTTATACAGACACCTCCAAGCATGAAAAACTTCAACTTTTCCTATGAATCATGCATCACAGATTAGTGTGTTTAAAGTTTTTTCATGCATAACTTGAATGTATTATTAGCTTTCATACATTTTTCAACTAGAATTTTCTACTAGTGGCATAAAGTGTTTTCAGAGGTAGAATTAATATGAAGAGTGCTCAGTTATGAATTAAACCTAAAACACAATAGCGATCTTTACAGTTATGGATGGAAGGAGACACTGAAGGGCTTTAAAAAATGCCCTATTCTAGCAAGACAGTGCAGTCAGAGCTTCTCAGTTATAACGCTCAACTTCAAGTTAGTTGAACCAAATGTATTTTCTAAAACTTCCCTCAATAACAGACATTGTTGGGAAGGGGGCGGGGAAATTACTGCGGAATAGCGCCAGACCTGTACCAGGCAGTGTGGGCCAGGTATTGTCATCAGTTCAGCTAAGGCCTGCTACTGTCTTGAGCCCCTTCCATGACAGGGTCCGTTCACTAGTCCAGAAGGCGGGGTGCGAGCTCAGCTGCCGCGCCGCCCCCTCCCGATCTGCGTGGGCATCACGCTGAGCTCTCTCCTGCATCTCTGGGCTGTCGCCCTTCTCCCCAAAGCCTTTCTGACATTGATCCCCTCACTTTACATTTCCATGCACTCAGAAAATTTCAAAACAACCACTTAATTGTTTGTAATCAATGTCGAATCAGCATCTAAGGTAGTCATAAGTTGATTCTAAAGGTGAAACTAGCCACGCTAGAGTTTGTTTTCATTCATTTTTATTTTTTTATTAATTTATATATATTTATTAAGTTTATTGGGGTGACATTGGTTGGTATGGAGTTTTTTGGGTTTTCTTTTTAAGGCAGCTTGTTAAATTGAATCTGTACCCAACCCCAACGACGTGTGTAAAAAACTTAAAAGGTAAATTAACAATTTTTACTAATGTAAATAGCTGCTTTGTATGCATTTTATTCACTTTCAATTCCTGTTTGCAGATATTTTTGGAATACTCATCTTTATTTAGTTTCAAAATAATCTGGCTGGGCAGGATTGGCAATGGACTGGTGGCTAGTGGGACTGGTTGACAGGTAGGTACATGGGGGTTCAGTATATGGTACTGCTTTAGAGTATGGATGAAATTATCCACTAAACAGAAAACCTGTTATGACCAAATGATGGCACAGCCACACGATGAACAATTAAGCAAGTATAAAACATTTTACAAATAAAAAAAATGCAAACAACTATGAAGAAAAGTCACCATGTCTAAAATTATCTTTAGCTTCTGGGATTATTTTACATGTACTTTTCAGGTTCTTTTTTGTAACAAAATCTTATTACTCCTGTAACTAACCAATTTGTTCCTGAGCTGCTTCTCATCGTCTAAATATTTAACTTTTTCCTCATTTATCTAAAGCCTAGAGTTTGAAACATTTAACTGCCTTGCAATTAAGTATTTTTATTGCAAACTCATGGAATAACTGTGGCTTGTAATAGGCAGATGTATCTAGGATCTCTAAAGATCAGTAGAAATTACCCATATTTGTTTCACAATGCTTCTTTTACTGGGAAAAATGTCTAAATCTGACAAACTATGTTCTCAAAGTAAAATACTATGCAGCGCTTACAAATGCTATAGAACATAGGGGAAAGTTCACACGTTGGGAGTACAAAATAGGATACATAAGCATGGAAAGGGATGAGAAAAATGCACTTTAGTAAACCATGGGTGTTATTAGCTTGCCTGCATTTCCCGTCTTTTCCCAGTGACTGAGTTGCTCCTGTACTTACTACACTCACACAATTCTCCTCTTACACGTGCCCCAAACTCTTAATTCCTGTCCCCACCCCACACTTTTACACACGCTTTCCAACATCACTGCAGCAGAATTGTTCCCCTCAGGTTTCCTTGATCACCATGAACCTCATTTAGTACCAGGCAGCAGGTTGTGTATTAAATCCGGAGTAATCCATACTGGAAACATCAAAGCCAACCTGACAAGCCAAGTGAATGCATGGTTCTCGTTAATGGGTCTTCCCAATGAACAAATTAGACTGATTTGTTTGCATCATTAAAGTTATGTTTTGGCCTTTTATGATGTCTGAATTGATGTCCAACCATTATCAATTCTGTTCAAAACTAGTTGAAAGTGGAAGAGATTAACTTTTTAAAAGTACTGATCTCAGACATTGTCATTTTTTTTAATTGCATTCCTTTGCAGGTTTATCAAAATTAATGCTCAAAAAGAAAAAAGAAAAAATGCTCAAGGCAAGTAGCATCTGGAAGTACTTGCAATTTCCTACAGATTATTTCTTTTAGCCATCTGTAAGAAGTAAAAAACCATTATACTTTAGAAAAATAAATCTTAAATATATTAGTAACGAGTTCAGAATTTGAGAAAATGTGTGACTGCATTTCTCACCATTCCTATGGGTAAGGAGGGTTGGGTGGTACAAATGAATACTGCTAGATGGGTTGGAGTGAAAATTCTTTTAAATATTCCTTTAACTGCTATGAGTAAGAGCCAAGATTCTGGTAAAGATGCATAAACCATGAGAAAATGTTTCAGTTCATTTACATTTATATATCCAAAAGCTAACCTAGTTTATATATACTTAGAAATTAAGCACAAATGTTATTTACCAGTTTCAGACCAAGAACTGAGGAAGCTGGTTTTCTTCCCTCCCCCATTTTGCCAAAACTGTCCGGGTCAGTCCATCCATCTGTACTTTTTGCACATCTTTCCTGCAGTCTGCACTTTCTTCAGATGTCACACCTCATCACTGTGAACTCTGCTCGCCATTCGGGTCTAGTCCTTGCAGCTGTAGTTCCCACGACTCTTGCATTTATAGCATTCTTGTTTCCTAACCTGTTCACAAATAGTACAGTCAAGCGTAGAGAAGTCTTAAGCTGTTCCATGGTCTCCTTGCATGAGTGGGTAGCAAGGTGCTCTGACCTTTCCACAGCTGCCAAGTGCCGGTGTCCCAACACCTCTGAGGACGATTGAGATGGCACAACGAAAGCACACCGTAGAGGTTCAAGTATTACAGAAAAATTAAGTATCTCACTTTCAAATTTTAAGAAAACTTTGTAAAAACAAATGTGGAATCTTTTACTAAAATTTTAACCAGGACTTAATTCACATGCTTCAAGACATTTTTCATAATCCAGATTTTATTGGTTGTTTTGAGGATAAGTACAGACATTTCAATTTGTACACAATTCTTAAAGTATGTACCCAAACCCTAAAAAGTCACGTAGTTTTGATTCTTTTCTAGTTATGAGTGATTTTGCAGCTTGAAATTTATATTTTTAATAGAATATCAAGTACCATTATGTTCGAATGTTGATACGCTGTTACCTTAAAGCCCCACTAATTCACTATTTAATAGCATATACAGTACATAATCAAATTTTCAATCTTTCACAGCACATTAACAAAATTACTAGGAAAACTGGACTAACACGACCAAAGATGTTACAGAACGCACAAAATGCTGACAGGGAG
>PVKE010032680.1:0-18343 GCA_004027555.1 Craseonycteris thonglongyai
GGGCAGTATTTTACAACACAAAGCTTCCTGATGGATAATACAGTGGTAGGACATAAAGTTTGAAAATGATTCATCTTTCCTGCAAAGGGCAATAAATCCTTTGTTTTGACCAACCATTGCTGGTGCCCCATCGGTAGTTATCGCAGACAACTTATGCAAAGGCATGTTTATCGACCTGGTGTATGTTCTGAAAGTTTTACAAATATCCTCACCTCTCGTCTGTCCTTTCATTGGTAATATTTGCAACAGCTCCTCTTTTACTGTGAAGTTACTAAATACCATTCTCACCATAACTGCTAACTGTGCGGTGTCTGATATATCTGTTGACTCGTCAAATTGCAGAGAGAAGCAGTCACATTATTTCCAAGTCAGTCTTTAACTGAGTTTGCAAGTCTTTTGAAATTGCGTGTATTCTTGTGACTGTGTTATTTGACAACTGTAGGTCTTGTATCGCCGACAGAATCTCATGCTTGTTAGAATATTCCTCAAACAAACAATCGGCAGCAGTCAGAAATGCTTCTTTTAACAATTCATCATCCTGGAAAGGTTTTTTCTTCTTTGCGAGCATGTGAGAAATTTGGAAAGAAGCAATGATTGCCTTTTTAGATTTTTCCACATGTCTAGTGAAAACAGTCTGTTGAGTAGTTGAACTTCATTTTAGTTGATTTATTTTTTTCTTTCTTACTTCAGATTTAAGTGGATAATTCGTATCAAAAGTGGTATGACTTGTCTGAAAGTGACGTTCAACATTATGTTTTTTCGGCACTGCACTACTACTGCCACACAACAAGCAAACTCATTTACCTTTTAAATTAATGAAACAATATGATTCCTCCCAGTCTGTGTTAAAATTATAGGTTCGTTTTCTCTTATTTGGTCCACTCATTTTAGGACTAAAAAGATAAAAATAAAAATAGTTATAGAACTACAATATCATATCAAATTGCCACCATAATAATAGATCACCTACCTCGCTTTTAGTTCATTTAAAATCGAATATATCAAAACACTGTGATCCTAGCTAGCCATCACAACCCGATCAGTCCAGCAACTGCAATCAAAATGGCAACTTGGCGTCTCCCGGGTGGGTGGAGGAGAGTTTAAAGAGTGCAGCGGCTAAACAAGACGCGACATGTGCAAAGGCGAAAGCTAGGGAAAAACTTATACATACGATATCACAAACATACCGACGAATATAATAAACCTGTGTAGATACTCCAACAATATTTTAAAATTCTAACAAATGTATAAAAATAAATTATAGTTTTACTTAGTGTTTATGAAAAACTTCTGATGCAGTCAAATAATGGCGGGCGCACACAAATCGGGCCGCGAGCGCCATGGCGCCTGCGGGCACCTGGTTGGGAATCCCTGGTCTAAGGATAGACCTAAGTTCTGGAGATACTGACATGAACCAATTTTCTCTGACCTCAAAGGAGCTTTCAGGAGAAAAGAGACAATAAATATATAAAGAAATAAACATAGATGATTTTAAGTACTAAAAAGTGCTATGAAGATTAAATGGGCTAACGTGGTAAACAGTAACAAGAACAAAATGGAGAAAAGCTACTTTAGTACCACAGGAGCCAGAAAAGGCTTCTCAAGGAGGTGACATATGAGAGACAACCTGAAGGTTTTAAAGAAGGCAACCAGGCAAAGATCAAAAGCAACACAGTATGTGCAAAGTCCCTGCCTGACACTAGACTAGGTCTGAGGGATAAAAAAAAAAAGACACTACCAAAGTTGGATGAGAAATAATACGAAGAGTGGAGGAGACGTGAGGTGGGAAAGGTAGCTGGGGCAGATCATATAAGGCCTTGGACACCTTGCCTTTCATGCTGGCTCCAATAAGAAGCCACTGGAGGGCTTGCGTAGAGGAGTGAGTGATCTGATTGAGAAAGATCATACTGCCTGTTGTGGGGCACACAGATTAAAAGCAGGCAAGAATGGAAGCAGGGAATATGAAGCCTCTGAAATTCTCACGCACAGCTGGTAGGAGTATAAAATGATACAATCAGGGAAGCAGAGATGGCTCAGTGGGTTAAGTGCTCACTTTGCAGCCCCACGGACCAAGGATTGAATCCCGGCCCCAGCCCGAGTGGACCCATATGCTGAGCTGGGGAGTGTCCCCAGTTCAGTTCTCACCAGGGTGAGACTCCAGCCCATTTCCTGCCCTGTGCAGCCCCACGCCCACCTGTGGAATGAAACTAAGTGGAAAAGCCAATGATGTGCAACTATGGAAACTGTTCTGGGCCCTCCCCCTTCTCTCTGTCTCTGTATCTCTCTCTCTCTCTGTAAAAAACAATAAAAATAAATCTTTAAAATTAAAAAAAAAAATGATACAATCACATCAGCTACTTCTATTATACAAACCCAATGACCCAGCAATTGCAAGCCATATACCCAACAGAAATAAATATGTATGGGCACTAATAAAACAGATGTACAGGAACATTCCTAGCAATTCTATTTGTAATAGCTCCAAACTGGGAACAACCAAAATGTCCAACAACAATACAATACATAAATCAATTGTGGTATATTCATATAATATAAATAAAGATAACCATGGGTGAATTGCACAACATATGTTTGAGGGAAAGAAGACACCAAAAATACACACTGTATGATTCAAATATGTAACCATCAAAAACAGGCAAAGGGGAAGCCGGGATGGCTCAGTGGGTTAAGAGCTCACTTTGCGGCGCCGGGGACCAGGGATCGAATCCCGGCCCCGGCCCGTGCGGAACCATATGCTGAACTGGGAGCTCCCCCAGTTCAGTTCTCTCTCTGTCTCTGTCTCTGTATCTCTCTCTCTCTCTCTGTCAAAAATAAAAATAAATAAATAATAAATAAATAAATAAACAGGCAAAAATGAACTATATTATTAGAAATCAGGATGCAGGGCAACTGGTAGGAACATTAGAGGCATTCTGGGGTTCTGAAAATATTCAATTTCTTGATTGGGTAGTAGTTACATGAGTAGGTTCACTTTGTGATAATTCATCAAGTAGTACACTTATAATGTGGGCAATTTTCTAGATTTATGATATACGTCAATAAAATAATTCATCTTTAATATATGAAAGCACACCTGGAATCTATGTAATTTTTACCAACCTATGTCACCCCAATAAATTTAACACACATATATAGACACATATACACACATATACATACATACAGAATACCAGTGAATAGGATACTGCAATTTCCCAGCCAAGAAATGATGATGGCTTGGAGATGGAAAGAAATGGTCAGGTCCAAGACACAATCCATAGAAAACATAGGAAGAGCCAAAACAGATGACCTACTGATGGGAAGTACAGGAAAATGTCTAGGATGATTCCTAGATTTTTGGCTTGAGCAATTGAGTGGTGCCATTTACTAAGACTGGGAAAAGCTTGAAAAGAAGAAAATTGCAAAAAAGTGGGAAGAATCCATTCTATTTTGGTTGGCCACATTAAGTTTAAGATGCAAGAGAGAAAGATCAATGCAAATCTCTTGAGAAGATGGGAAGAAACAGAAGTGAAGGCATAAGAGACACCGCTGACAGAAGATGCAGACACTTCCCACAGTCCCATGGGAGCAGACAGCATGTATGGGTAGAGGTAGGAGTATGCTGGTGGAAATACTGATGAGACAATGAGGTCTCATCTGACTTTAACTATTTTCTCTATGAAATATAAGTCAGACATTAGTTGAGACTAGGATTTGTATAGGCAGATGAAGATTTAAGAAGAGTGGGAAAGTTAATGTACCGGTACTAAGGAAAGAGCATAGGATCAGAATTTCAGGGCTATACTCAATGCTCCTTTGAGTTTTATGGTCTTATATTTGAACTGAGTGCAGTTGGTTTACATGAAAGAGATTATTACTTATCCCCCATCATTTCTCCTCTTCTTCCTCAATAACAGAAGTCCCAATTTTTAACTGGACACATGGTCATTCAGAATGAAGACCACATTTCTCAGATTCTTTGCAGGCTGCTGTGGTGTTACTATGATGGAAACAGTGTGTGGCCTGAAAGGAAGAGGACATGCCCTTCGCTCTATTCTTCTTCCTTCCTGCTACCTAGAATATGGACAGGTTAACTAGAGCCACCATCTTGGATCATGAGGCAACCTTGAGAATGGAGGCTACACAAAGAAAACAAAAAACAGAAGGAGCCTGGAGCCTTGATGACTCTGAAGCCATCACAATCACCAGCCCTGGACCTTCCATATCTAGATTTTTATGAAGAAAAAAACTCCTACCTTATTTAAGCCACTGTATGTTGAGTTGTCAATCAGTATCATCTGACCTATCTATAATACAGATTAACTGCATGTTTTCCCAAGCAATGTTCAGCTGATAAGGTACAGATGCAGAGGAAGCAGATAACCACTTTTACCAGAGATGGGAGTTTAGCCAAATAAACACCAAAGACAAGAAAGTGACATTTATGAGGGAGTAGTTCCAGCATAGCCCAGAAACTCTAAGTAGAGAGAAATGAAAAAAGCAAAGATGAGCAACAAAGAAGAGTCAACAGACCCCTAGTTCCATAGTTCTTCCTTCATTTTGATCCTTCCACCAAATCTTATTTGTGGGGTTTATGTCACTTGAGAAAAAAAGAGAGAGTATCAAGTAATACAACATAACCTTTCTAACTTTCTTAACAAATGAAATGTTTCCATTTTACAAAAGAATATCATACTAGCGCCCTATAACCCAACCCACCAACCTCATTTCTATTTTTCAAGTAAACCTCCTTAGCTACAGTGGGAAAAGAGTAGGCAGAGATATGGGAAAGCAACTTAAAATCAAAGAGGCAAACATTCAGAAAAGAGAAATAAGAAAATAAGATAGCATCAAAACAATTTTTTTAAAGAACAAATGGAGCAACCTATGAGAGGTTGTTTCCAGATCAATACATTGCTGTCTAGTAGGAATTATTCTACTGAGGAAATTCCTAGGAAATGTTTAAGTAAGATCTCTTATCAGGACAAGGACAGAAGGGAATAAGATCATAAAGCCACCAACCAGCAAACTGATTGTGTTTAAGTTTTTGTCAGATGAACATAAAGAAAAGTTTTAAGTATTAGTAAAATTTCCAGGCCAATCCAAAGAAGTGATGAGCCAGAGGAATAAATAAGCCTGCCTTGGCTACAAGTCATGAACCATGGCTCCCATGACTGAAGGTGGAGGTGACAGTAAGAGCAAGTACAAAAAGTAGAGTAGAAGTTAAGGCAATAAGAAATAAGTAAGGGGAAAGCCGGGATGACTCAGTGGGTTGAGCGCTCGCTTTGCAGCGCCAGGGACCGAGGATCGAGTCCTGGCCCCGGCCCCGGCTCGTGCGGAACCATGTGCTGAACTGGGAGCTCCCCCAGTTCAGTTCTCTCTCTGTCTCTGTATCTCTGTATCTCTCTCTCTCTCTCTCTCTCTCTCTCTCTCTCTCTCTCTCTCTCTCTCTCTCTGTCAAAAAACAATTAAAAATAAATAATTAAAAAAAAACAATTCACACGTTACAGGCCAAAAAGAAGTAAGATTTTTTTCTACTGATCAACATCAGCAGAAAAACAATTACCCTCTCTCCATCTCTCTTTTGTAGATGCTCCAGAGTTCAGTGTTGGAAAAGCAACTTTGCTCCTGCCTATCTCATCAGTATATGTTCTGCCAGCCTTTGGTTCTGGGGCAAAGTAAACATGAGGACCAGAAGGAAAGGAACATGGCAGTAGGAGACCTGTGGTAGTCTAAGAAGAAAAGAAGGAAGGAAGTAAAAAAGGCAGAAAGGAGGACTATCCCCAGTGAAAGAGGGGAAAAAAGAAAGGGAAAACCCCACAGCCATTTAGCTAGATCTGTTAGTCGAGGGAACAAACCCAGCAAACTGGAGCACATGTAAGTTAGGGATGCCTGGAATATCAAAGACTTTGAAGGGTATCCTGACTTCTGGCAGACAAAACTATCAATTCACTCAAAATCACTTGTACTTTCTGGCCTCTCTGCAGCAGGAAAGTACATGCTACTACTGTCTACTCCAACCTCATCAAATTCCCAAAAAGAATTCTTCCAGAGCAAAAGATGAGAAGAAAAACAAGAAGGCATTAGCTAGAAACAGTCTAAAATTCAATTCAAGGTGGCCTTTCATTGTTCAGGTTGAGAAAAGATATTTTTTTACTGAAGAATTTCTCCAGGAAAAAATTCCATTCCCCCTAATTATCCAATACAACACCCATTTCACAGTGTGAGCCAAAAACCCAAAAGGACACCTTACCTTCACCAGCACATAGTCCCCAGGCTGAGCTCTGACCCTAAGCCCAGAGTTAGTGACATCTTCCATCTCTACATCAGGGAATATCACCTTAAGGTTTCCATCATTCCGGCCACACAGTTCAGTGGCAGAGCGTTTACTGAGCTGCAGAAAAAAACAGAAGAGTTTATAAATCTGTCAGTCATCAGCTCTTGAAAGACAGAAATTAACTGTTCTCTGTCTCAGATCCCCAAGGGCCTTACTCAAACAGCATTCTTTAACTGCTGTTCAACCAACAAGGGCAGTACATGACACAACAGAAACTCAACAAAGCTTTGCTGACTCTATATTATTGAATGACTCAATCAATGAGTCTCTGAATGCCGAATTACCTTCAGAAAAAACAGACCTCCAACAGGCCTAAAGCCAAAGACATATAGGAGATGCACTTGGCAAATCCACTTTCACTTTACCCCATCTCATAGTAATCACTCAGGAATGTTCTGGAGTTGTTTGGCTGAATTACTTTCCCATAGTGAATAGGCAAACTCAAAGCCAGTTTCCATCACAACATACAAAAGACAAGACCAGGAGAATAATACAACCAGAATGATGAGAATTAACTTCTAGAATATACACAAGTCTTTCTCTTCTAGCCATGATGAAGTGACAAGAACCAAATTTATCCTTCAGCCTTAAATAACCAGGAAACTGGACAAAATGTATGAAACAACTATTTCCAAATATTGGACAACAGAGATGTGTAAGACTGTGATCCCCCAGAGAAGGAAAATAAATGAGATGAGCCCGCCGATCATCCCGTATTTTGCCAGAAAGTACATGCCAGACAAGGATGCAAGTATGGTGATTCTCTCTGGAATGAGGAAAGAGGGATCAGAGTTCAGGGAGCCTGCAATAGCTAGAAATCATGGAACAAGTTCAAGACACGAAGGAACTACAAAGAAAAAGAGCAATAGAAATGTGCAAAGGGATCCCTTAGTTCTTTGCTGAATACTAATATATGATTTTGTAGAGTGAAATTCCATAAAGTCAGGGTTTCTTCTTTTACTGTTTCCTTTCCCCTTTGGTGGAAACAGTAAGAATACATAGGTATAAACCTAACAAAATTTGTACGAGATCTGTACAGTGGAAACAATAAAAACTGACAAAAGAAATCAAAGAAGAACTGAATAAAGGGAGACATGTTTTGTTCTAATAAACAAAAACAAACCAAATATGATTATATACATATGGTCTCACCCCCTCCACCAGCACCAGCTGGGTACAACCCACAGAGGTCTTGTTGGCTTTTGTTGCTTCTTCTCGGAAGACAGTGATAAGTTCTTCCAAACGCCTTAATTTTACCTCTTCTGGGACATCGTCCTTCAGCCTGTGATATGCCCGTGTCTTCTAGTAAAAAAAAAAAAAAAAAGATATGGAGGTCACCAAGGCCTTCTAGAATCCACTCTTGAGGCATATAGTGGGACCATGTTCATTTCACCTGCAGGTTACAGACATACTCGTGCATATATGCACAGGAAACCCAAGCCACCCCACAAGGTTCTCTTGCTCTGGGAGCCTTCAAAGAGAAAAAGGTAACCATGCAATTGAGTCACCATTTTTTGCAAGAGTTAAATTCTAAATTTAGCACATGAAAATCATAGATTCAAAATTGTTCTTGATATTTTTATAAGATACAAATATAACCTTTACACTTAGGATACCCTTAGGATAAAGATTACATTTATGAGATGTCAGGATAGCTCAGCAGGTTGAGCACTTGACTTGCAACAACAAAGTCTGAGAATTGAATTCTGGTCCTTGCGAATCCATATGAGGAACTGCGGTGCAATCCATATGCTGAACTGCAGTGCAACTGGTAACCATTGGGATGATGGTGAAGGTATTCGCATCCCATGTGGGCTGAGGCTCCCAGTTCAATTCCAGCCATGCAGCCCCCACATCCACCTGTGTGGAATGAAACTATATCATAACTAATGATATACAACTATGGAAATTGCTCTGGGCCCTCCCCACTTCTTTCTCTCTCGCACTCTCTCTCCCCTTCTCTCAAACAATAAAATAAATCTTTAAAGAAAAAAAGTTACATTTGTACATACTGTACATATACTAAATAACTCATGTACCAAGTTACTCAGCCATAGTTTATAAAGTCCCAAGATGCAAAACAGCCTAAATGTTTAGCAATAGGTAACTAGTAAAACAAAGTATGATTTCTTTACAATGGACTATAGTAGACTGCATTAACTGGAACTCAAACAACTGGCACTATCAATCATCTGGCAAAATTTTATTGCTGGTTGCTTGAGATTTGGCCAGTTGCTTTAGAGTGTTGGTAGCCTGAGTTTTGGTTAACGGAGAGTCTGCTTACATTGATCCAGTATCTACCAATTCCCATGGGTGCCGGTTAAGTGAGAGTATATTGTATTACACAGCTGTTAAAGTGAATGAAATAGCTTTATATACGAGTATACTAATATGACTGCTTTCCAAAATATACTCTTAACAGAAATAAGGTACAGATGAACATGCATAATAACTGGTATAGAAGGAATACATATAAATATGTTTATAAGTACATAAAATATCTCTGGAGGTTGCAGAAAAAATTGCTAAGAGTGGTTGCCATCAAGGAAGGAGCTGAAAAACTAAGCAACCTGGGAAGTAGGAAGAACTTCTCACTGCATACAATTTTGACCTTATGAATTTTATATCATGAGCATGTATCATCTAGTCAAAAAAAAAAAAGAGAGAAAATTTATCACTGAAAAGCCTTTACATCATCCAAAACCACAGTGTGCATACATACATACATAAATATGAGGGGTGTCTGGAAAAAATTCAGGCATAAATGCTTCTATTTTTCATATTACATGGCTGGATACTTATGTACATGAGCTCATAATACAGTTGGAGAGCCATTGAGCTAGAGAAAAGTATGGAATAAGAGAAAAACTAATACACCGAAGTCTGGACATTCAAATTAACCTGCCTTTGAGAGAATGACCAAATCCACACAGGAAAATGGAGAATGGGTAGAGAATCCTAAAACAGAATTCTCTGATAAGGTACTCTATTCTATCTTCTTATTAACAAAAACGTATCTCTATTGTGTATTTACTATTACAAAGCACTGGTTTAAGTGTTTTATACATATTATCTTATTTAATCATGAAAACAACCTGAGGTTGGTAAC
This sequence comes from Craseonycteris thonglongyai, assembly GCA_004027555.1. Taxonomy (NCBI): domain Eukaryota; kingdom Metazoa; phylum Chordata; class Mammalia; order Chiroptera; family Craseonycteridae; genus Craseonycteris; species Craseonycteris thonglongyai. Next base: position 9,447 of record PVKE010032680.1, read on the forward strand.
CCTCTCTCCCATTTCACAGATGAAGAAAACAAGGACATTCCCAAGGTCATGTAGTTATTGAGAAGAGCAATTTAAGTGCTTGCTCTCATGCAGTAGGCTACTTGATTAAGTCTCTATAACCTTAACTATAACCTGGGGATTAAATCCCAAAGTGAATACTTCTATTCAATGCCCACAGGATATGCTTCCACAACACACTGAAAGCCCATTTTCCAAATCTAGCATTATACAGAATTTCTCTTGCATGTTTGTGATGTCCATGGAAAAGAAGCAAAATGAAACCCAACAGCTCCTCTGAAGTTTCATCCCTGAAATAATTCTGTAAGAGACATGAATATACACACTGGCCCACTTACACTGCCTACAGAACACTAGGAAGTGGGCTTTAAGACATGAATTATTAGCTTAACTGATGGCAACTGAGTTGACAGTGGCTAAGGTCATGGGTTCATTCTTTCATTAGTCAGCTTTCCTGAGCCCAGAGGCTCCTCAGCCTCCAGCCCAAACACAAGGCAAGCTGCCATAAGGGTGATTGCAGGGATGAGAAATGACCCAGGTAATTAATTCCTACCACCAAGAAAATGTCAGCACACCAGGACTATCCCCTCTCTGCAGAAAATATGAATTACTCTCCCTTTCCTTGCTCATCTCCTTCTGCATTATTTACCTGGGAATCTGTGTGATAGGAGAAACTCTAAAGTGGGTATCAGTGAGTTCACTTGGCCTAGAAATGAAAATTAAAAATAGCTGAGGATGGCTGGGATAATGACAAGGGGTCTCTGTAAAACAAATCACTGCATGTTGAGAAATAATTTGTTTTCTTGTAAAGACAATAATGTGCCTCCTTCCACATTCAAATTCTAAATAGCCTAAATGTAATTTAAAATATTCTAATAAAGAGAAATATTGACATAGATTATTTTTCATCTCAGATTGCTGAATTGTGTAAAATATAGACAGGTTGATCAGAAAAAATAAAGAAATTAATGATAAGATCCTGTGGTTTCTCAAGGACTGCCTTGCTGACACTTTCTTTTCTTCCCAGTTATCTTCAATTGATAACCTGGTCAGGAATAATGTCATTTGCAGCATAGAAGAAGCTCCTCCTCCATCCCAGAGCTCACCTGTCTCATGCTGTAGGAGAAGAGGAAGCCCATGTTGTACTGAACTTCCTGAAGCAAAGACACCGTCTGGAGGTGATCTTCCTCTGTCTCACCACAAAAGCCAGCAATGAAATCACTGCTGAGGCTGACACCTGCAACACATAACAAAGGACAAAAGACAGCAGTTGCTGACACTTACCTTTAAGAGAAACTTTTGGCACTTGTGGGCTACAGAGCAATCTTAAGACCTTTTCTGTAGCTATTCAGCCCATGTGCAAAGTGTAACAGAATAGTCACTGTAGAGCAAAGGGGGACGAGCCTATTTATTCACAGTGTTCCCAAGCCAGAGCCTGGCTTCTCAGTCTATATTTCCCTCAGCACTAGAAAAGGTATTTTCACTGCAAATGTGCAATTTAGGGACACAGTTGAAGTCCACATTTTCAAAATGGTCCTGCTTTCCCTGGTGAAAATCTTGCAGTGCCCCATACAAACATACTTTTGAAGTTAAACACAACTTCGTTTAAGATAGTAACAAAAAATACTACTTACTGCATCTTTACTAAGTGCTACACTTTACTATCTATATAACTTAACCTATTTAATAATCCAATGAGGTGAGTACTATTAAATGAATTTCACATATGAGGAAACTACAGTCCAGAGAACCTCCACACCATCCTGCCTCATCAAAATGGAAGTTATTTGTACATAATACAAGTTACAATTAGAAATTTGGAAAAAATGTAGACGTCAACCAGACCTAAACTAAAAGACTACATAGTAATTTTATTAGAAGAAAAGGAAGTATGGGTTATAATAAATACAAAAGGAATTACCTCTAAGTACACATTTTTAAAGAAAATCAGAACTAATTTAGACTATATATAACTTTGCCAGCTAACAAAAAAATGTAAGATCTCTTCCATATGTTCAGAAACACAAAAACTATAGAAAAGGAATCTCTTTAGCCTTGAGGCCTTTAGGTGATCCACACCTCTGAGTATTTCTAGCAAAACCAAGACATTACAAAATTAGAAAGAAGTAGAAAGAGAGAAGCAAAAGAAGTATAAAAGGTGTCACAAGGTACTGCCATAGTTGTTGCCTGACCAAGAAGGCTATGGTTACTGGTAGAGTAACACATTCAACAGAATACATTTCTTAAATATACCTGGAATAGACTCTCTGATATGATGAATTAACTCCACATAAGCTTCTCTCGAATAGCTACAATAAAGAACAAAAAGAAAAGCCTTAGATGAACCAATCTTCTTTAAATGAATGCTATAAAAAGATAACACCATGAATTACCATATGTAATCGCTTCTCACCCACATAGGACAGTACAAGAGTAGGTTAAAGTATCCAAAAGATCCCTTATGATCGAAATCCTCTACTATAACCTAATCTACAGCCTATGAACTTTTAGTTCAAGAACATAAATTATTTTAAATCGCCTTTTACATTTAACTAATATATCAAGACAAACTACACTTTAAGAGGATCTCTAAAACTCTGCCAATATCAAAAACAAGGCAAAACACTAGTTCCATACAGCTTGCCATGTCAGTCTCGTTCCAGTTTTATCTCTGCAATATTTATTCCCAAAATAAGTGAACACATAGAGCTATACTTAAATTCCAAGACCCAAAAAACTTTAATGTTAAAAGCTAAAGAATTAATATTCCAGAATATGCCACATAGTAGGTACTTAATTAAAAAAACATGCTTAACAAATGAAATGAGTGAACCAGTCTTTGTATTTATAGAGTGAACAAAAGCAAATTGCAATGTCCAGGGGGTTAACTATATCATAAATATGTAATGAGCAGCTACTATGTGCCACACACTATGCTAGGTTCTTAGACACTGTTGGGTTCTTAAGGAAACATGGAAAGGTGCGGGATACCCCGCACCAAGTAAGTCTGACCCCCTCCGCATGGCCTCCAATACACGGCTGCTTCCACTCTGGGCTGGTAGGTGAATCTGTTTACAGATATTGTCTCTTTCATGAATCAGCTGCAGAACCTGATCAAAAAGAATACATTAAAGGTCATCAAAGTCTCACAAAAGAATCTTGCTGAAAGGAATACCACCCCCACTGTTTTCCACCAAGGTTAATTTTCAAGTAATTATGAGGTTGATTAAACAAAACACATGAATTAACAGAATCCTAAAGCATGTCCCAGACAGACATGCTTAAGGATACTGATACCTACTTGACACAGTTAATTGCTAATACTCACCTCATCAGGAAAGTCCTTGGGGTGGGGAGAGGTGAAACGAATCCTTATTTCAGGATTTATTCTGGAGACCTGATCCAGAAGGTAAGCAAAACGAAGGCCCCCTTCCTTGGTTTTATAGTTGGTGGAGAAGCCCCGGCTGAGGTTGGTGGGCACTGCAATGTTGAACTGCACCTCTGAATTGTCCCGAAAACTATTAACATTCTGACCAAGTAGTGTCACTTCTTTCACCCCCTGAAAAGGGGAAAATATATTGGAAGCAATTTAAATACCAGTTTGGTAGCATCATACCAAATCATTAATTTAAATTAACTGAATCTACCAAGAGCCATCCATAAAACCCAATAATTTCATGCTTCAGCATCTTGTGTAAAGAACTGAACTTCAGAATAAAACCTTATCTTCAAATTATGCTGAACTACCGGGTGTGCTTCCCATGCGGGAGGCCCTCAGCCCAGCTCCTGCCCTGCGTGGCCCCCGCCCACCTGTGTGTACTGAAACCATGTCAAAAACTGATGATGTACAACTATGGAGACTGCTCTGGGCTCTCCCCTGTCTCTGTATCTGTCTCTGTCAAAAACAATAAAATAAATCTTTAAAAAAAAAAGATAATATGGGGAAGCCGGAATGGCTCAGTGGGTTAAGCGATCACTTTGCAGCCCCGGGGACCGAGGATCGAATCCCGGCCCCGGCCCGTGTGGACCCATATGCTGAACTGGGGAGTGCCCAGTTCAGTTCTCACTGGGGTGAAGACCCTGGCCCAGTTCCTGCCCTGTGCAGCCCCACTCCCACCTGTTGAATGAAACTATGTGGAAAAACCAATGATGTGCAACTATGGAGACTGTTCTGGGCCCTCCCCCTTCTCTCTGTCTCTGTATCTATCTCTCTGTCAAAAACAATAAAAATAAATCTAAAAAAATAATAATAATAAAGAGGCTTAAAAAGGCTTCTTACTTAAATGACTTCCATTCAATAACCATTGTTTGAATGAATAAACAATGTCCTGTTAAAAGAATAATACTGTATTCTCTTTGCAACTGTAGACTAAGAATCTAAATGAAAGAAAAAAAATTTTTTAACTTACTCTATAAGCAAAATAAATAAGTCACTAATAGATACTTTAAAAGGTAATGCAGAATCTTAATTTTTCACCAGTCAACCACTTTGAATTCACTAAGGGTCAGTTTAATGTTATGAAGTTCCTTCTTTTATATGCAAAAATCTTAGAAAGGTTAAGGAGTTTTTGTTATCATGTCAGTTTACTTAAACAGAATGTCTCTATCCTGAAGGAGTGAAGTTTGGTACTGTGGGGGAGCTGGAAGGGGAGAGAAAGAAGACAACTTTAAACTAGGAAGTACTTGAAGAGGTAGGGTATGGGGAGCACCTCACAGTACCTGTGAGCAGCTAGGGACCATATCAGGAAACTAAGGATCTGGGGATGGGAGAAGAGAGCATTGCCACAGTGTAAGAACAAAGGCAAACTGCTGACTTAGAACTAGAGCAGGGGCTAGCCTGCCATGGTTCCTGAGCCAATCAAGTAAGGAAACAGGGAGACTAGTGGAAGAAAAGCTTCATATTCCCACCTACTGTCCTATTCTGTATGGCTGGAAGATTCAGGCCTACGGTTAGGGAGAGACTTCCGTAAGTGTTGAGGGATCAGCTTCCAATAGAAGGAAGACTACAGATATCTCCTCTCCAGCCTCTGATCTGATTCACTACCTCATCTATTACCTGTCACTCAACTAGTGAGCTAGCCTAGTAGTAAAAATGAACAAGAGATATGGGAAGTTTCCTCTAATAGACAGACTGATAAGTCATTCTCTGTGTGCCAGGTAGTTTAAAACATTTAAACTACCATATCCTTGCAAAAGCAAATCTTCCAATAACCTAGCAAGGTAGGTATCATTTTATCCTCTTTCATAGGAGGGGAAACTGGTTCAAAAAAGGCAGTTAAATGACTAGTGGCAGGACACCAACCCAGAGAAAATGGTGGAGCCACAATTCATACTCAATCACCTGATTCTAAACCCATGCTCTCTCCATTCTACTGTGCTGCCTCCTAAGCAAACATCACAGAGGACCTGCCTGTAATTTGTGGGCAGCAAATCAGATGTATGGCCAGATATTTGGTTTTGGCCAGGTATGGTTCTAAACTTGTAGTCAGAAATAGCACAGGATGCAAAACTAGAAAACTGTCCTCAGCTTTTCACCTGCTCAGAAAGCTTCCTCACTTCTTCTAGAATGGAGGCAACAGGACGACTCCTCTCCCGGCCACGCGTGAAAGGAACAATGCAGTAGCTGCACATGTTGTCACAGCCTCGCATAATAGACCTGGAGAAAAAAGCACCAGAACTTAGTTAACAGCAGCAGGATGTCTTGGACCAACTCAAGGAGAGGATCACAGAACCTTTGTCATTATCCTTTGCTTCTGAATTCACTTGCCAACATGCTAACACTGGACCAATCTGTGATGTAAGAAGCACTAAGGCAGACATTTTTATCTTTAAAAATTAGTATCTAACCCCATAATATAAACCAAAGTGCAACTGGTGGATATAGTAGTAACCCTGAGGGATGTAGACAAACCACACCTGGACTTTCTACTGTTTATATTTACATGTTATTTGAACTTTTCATATTCAGACCAGAAAGATAAATATGTATTATAAAGTGCATATAAGGAGCTGAGATCTTGGACTTAAAACACAAGGGTATGCATTTCTCACTCACTTCTGATCCAACTACTAGGTATCTAAGTTAAATCACTCTCTTTCATTTGCATCCTGTACATGAAGGCCTCAATTTATTGTAAGGAAATAATTATGAATAGATATGTATCAAAGATGTTCACTGAAGAATTGTTAAATAAATATTGACTCTTATTTTTATTAAGTATTCTAACAGAGTATTTGATAGCCATTAAAATGGTAGAGGTTGGCAAATTTTTTTCTGTAAAATATCAGATATTAACAATAAATATTTTAGGCTTTGCAGACCATGCAATTTGTGTCACAACTACTCCATTCTACTATCTTAGTGGCAAAAGCAGCCACAGACAATATGGAAACAAACAGACCTGTCTGTATTTCATTAAAATTTTATTTACTAAAATAGGCTATAATCCAATTGGTCAATAATCTGTCATAGAAAACTTAATGACATAAGAAACATTCACCACTTTAAATAAGAAAAGGTTATAAAACACCAAGATGGGAAAGCTGGGATGGCTCAGCGGGTTAAGCGCTCGCTTTGAAGCCCCGGGGACCAAGGATCAAATTCCGGCCCTGGCCATGTGGACCCACATGCTGAGCTGGGGTGTGCCCCCAGTTCAGTTCTTGCCGGGACCTATGTGGGAGGCTCCCGGCCCAGTTCCTGCCCTGCGCAGCCCTATGCCCACCTATGGAGTGAAACTATGAAAAAACTAATGTCAACTATGGAGACTGCTCTGGGCCCTCCCCCTTCTCTCTGTCTATCTCTGTCTCTGTTTCTCTCTGTCAAAAATAAATCTTTAAAAACAATAAATAAAATAAAACACCAAGAGCTAATTTTTTTTTTTTTTAAGATTTATTTTTATTGTTTTTGACAGAGAGAGATACAGAGACAGAGAGAAAGGGGAGGGCCCAGAACAGTCTCCATAGTTGCACATCATCAGTTTTCCCACATAGTTTCATTCCACAGGTGGGCTTGGGGCTGCACAGGGCAGGAACTGGGACAGGGTCTTCACCCCAGTGAGAACTGAACTGGGGGCACTCCCCAGTTCAGCATATGGGTCTGCATGGGCCGGGGCTAGGGCCGGGATTCGATCCTCGGTTCCCAGGGCTGCAAAGTGAGCACTTAACCCACTGAGCCATCCCGGCTTACCCAAGAGCTAATTTTTATAAACACAAAACATACACATATAAGTACAAAGCAAAGGATAGCAATTATATACACTAAAATGATAATAGTTTTTATCATTAGGTGGTAGGAGTATAGATAATTATAACTTTTTTCTTAATTTTTCTATCTTTTCCACATACTCTTTAACAAATATGAACTATTTTGTCACCAGATCGTTACTTCTTTTTTTAACTTAAAAGGTCAGGGGAGGGGGAAAAGAATCAGGAAAGACCAAGATATTTGTTTAAGTGAAAAAATAAGAGTATAGAAGGGAAGGTAGGAAATACCCATTTTATGTATGTGAATGCATATGCAAAAACTACTTCTCAAAGGATTATACAAGAAACTACTAAAACAGCTGCCTCTGAGAGGTGGCCGAGGAAACTACAGATGACAGGTGTAAATTAGTCTTATGTATCACTTTTTGTCTTTTCTACTGTGTGAATGTATTTACTTTTTAATGATAAAATTAACATGTTATTTTAAAAGCAAAAAGATGGAATTTACTCCATCTCTTGGTCAATGACTCACACGAAAGCAGAAGTAGCACTGGGGCTCGTCTGGACTGGCATGACATTAGCATAGGTCTCATCCAAAGACAGCAGCACGTTGGCAGCTTGCTGGCCTGACTCAGCAATAGTCAGCAGCTGAGGAAGGTTCCGATAGGCATCTGGACCAGCCAAAATATCCACCATTTTTTCTCTTTTGAGGATCTCCTCCTTCAATCTCTCAGCCATACAACCTGGGAAGGAAATGAAATAAGCACCAGTTCCCAAATTAATTTGGTCTCATGGCTTCTCAGTACACATTATCTCCAGCTGGATCACAGACCAGGATATAAACTTCTCTAAGAGTTTAGTTAGCATCATCCCTCAATTTGCCTAACACTTCCATAGCACTAGAACCTGCATCTTCCTATATAAGAAAACCACTGAAGAGATGCCAGGATAGCTCAACAGCTGAGTGCTTCCCTCGCAATCACCAGGTCCAGGGTTTGATTCCTGGCTCTGGCCCATTCAACCCCATATGCTGAACTGCACTGAAATCGGTAGCTGCCAGAATGGCATGGTGGCAAAGGTTCTCACCTCACGTGAAGGAGGCCCCCAATTCAGTTCCCACCCTGTGCAGCCCCATATCCACCTGTATAAAATGAAACTATGTCACAACAAATGATGTAAAACTACAGAGACTGCTCTCGGCCCTCCTCACTTCTCTCTCCCTCTCTCCCTCTCTCACCTTCTCTCAAACAATAAAATAAAAATTAAAACAAGAAAAGAAAACCACTGGAGGGGAAGCCGGGATGGCTCAGTGGGTTAAGCGCTCACTTTGCAGCGCCGGGGATCAGGGATCGAATCCTGGCCCTGGCCCATGCAGACCCATATGCTGAACTGGGGAGTTCCCCTAGTTCAGTTCTCTGTCTCTCTGTCTCTCTCTCTTTCTCTCTCTCTGTCAAAAACAATTTAAAAAAAAAATTTTGGGGAAGCCGGGATGGCTCAGTGGGTTAAGCGCTCACTTTGCAGCGCCAGGGACCAGGGATCGAATCCCGGCCCCGGCCCGTGCGGAACCATATGCTGAACTGGGAGCTCCCCCAGTTCAGTTCTCTCTCTGTCTCTGTCTCTGTATCTCTCTCTCTGTCAAAAATAAAAATAAATAAATAAAAATATATTAAAAAAAA
>PVKE010032681.1:0-18343 GCA_004027555.1 Craseonycteris thonglongyai
CTTCACTATCCCTACCAAGTTGGAATTTGTATAAGGTAATTTCTTCTTCCAAGCCTTAAAAGGTCAGCTTCTTATGCCTTCTTTGGTACCATGAGGTAGAGGTGGTAAGAATCACATTCAGTGTGCTTAACTATTTTAGATCAAAGTTGCTCTCAGAATTTAAACTCTTTTTGAGCAGTTACTTGGAGATCAAGAAACATATACAGCAAGTTGAATGAACTTTGGAATTCATTCAAAGAAAATCAAATGCTTGTCACTTCTGTCAGCCCTTGCTACAGTTGGGAATTTTTTTGGATGATGGAATAATCTCCCCCTCTTTGGGACAGCACTGAGAAATAAGGCAACAGGGTGAGTATATTTTATGACCAAATCTTACCTGAAACACAATAGCTCTTATTTTAAATCACAATTAAAACATTTTTTTTTTGCCCTAGTCATGGTCTTTAACTAGCTTATACTTATGAAAACTACAAAATTTAATTATTTAGTACAAATTCAAAATAATAGAAAGGTTAGCAGCACACTAATTATCAAAACTGTAATTGGAATAATGAAATTATGCCTGATGTCACCTAATCTGTAAAGGAAGGCCGGGTTATGTATTTCTATATAATTTACTGCATGTTGCACACAGAAGTTAGTGTAATGGAATAATTATTTAAGATAGTGATTATTTTCATTTGCTGAGCAGGTAGAGTACCAAGAGGATTTGAAATTGTTAAGACATGTTTAGAAAATGCGCCCTCCTCCCCCACCAGAAAGAGTCTCGCTTGGGGAAAAGGCAGCCTGTATCCCTACTTTAAGTTTTATGTTTGGGGATCAAAGAGCAAAGAAGACATGGCCCAATGCCTCTTACTCGAAGGGGAAATCAAGCTTCAGAAGTAAACCCTTCATGCTACTCTGTGTCATGACATACAGATCTAGGCATGAAAGAAACTGCAAATCCCACGTCCACGCCCTCACCTCTAGCTTCCCTTAGCTTGATAGCACCTAAAATAGTCGGTGGATTCCAGAAGTACTTGGGGATGATCAAATACAGAGAAATGATGGCCAGTCTGCCAGAATGTTCCTTGTTGATAACATGTGAGCAGATGGACAAGGTCTGGGCAGTTCCCACCAGACATGCGATGGACGAGCTGCTCCTCCTCGGTTACAAGGATCCAGAGCCCTGGTGGCAACAGCAGGAGGTTCCAGCTGCCTTTCCCTTCCTTCTAAATTTCCTTTTGAGTGTCTATAAACCTCGTTTATGACAAGAGCCAGTGGGACCTGTAACACCTTGAGTGAGAGGCCAGATTAGAACCACACACCTTTCCCTTCTTGTCTGTAGTGGCATTTAGATACACTTCCCAGAGAATGGGGAGTGTGTGTGTGTTGGGGGGTGGGGGGCAGTTTAGGAAATGACACATACAACGGAAAACAATTCTATACCCACATCACCAATGGCTTACATTTACCTGGAAGGAACTAAAGTAACGTCCTTCATCAGGGCAAAAGGGACAGTGGGTGGTGTAAAACAGAAATTAAATTTGATTACAAAGTCACTCTTTTGCCCACTTAAGTGTGTGACTGGCATTGATACCCAGCACATGTGTGTTTCAGTAGGCAAAGTGATAAATTCTGACATTAAAAAAATACTATTTAATGTGTATGGTAACAGTTCTATTTCTTTGTAGATAATGGATAAACTTTAAGAAGACAGGTAGATTCTTACTCTTTCCACTAACACCATCCTTCTATTTTATGTCTTTTTGAGATCACATGCCCCTTTGTGCGAATTTGGTTTTGCAATTAAGAGATTTGTACAATTTTTGTCCCAATATTTAGCTGAACAGAGGCAAATTAAGGTGCATAAATTGGATGTGCCATAAGCACACAACAACATCCTGTTTTCTTAGGAATAACACAGCACTCATCTAAAGAGGAAACTCAAATTCTGTGAACGTGTACATTTCTCCAAGTTTTAACATGTGTTGCACATATCATGTACACTGATTACATACAGAAGAGTTCTATGTGCACACATTTTGAAAGAATATTTCTGTTCCAAGGTAGGACAGCCCAAGCTTTGAATTGCCTTGAAAAATAAATTCTTCAGATTCACATGTATTGTTTAATTATAGCAATAACAGTGCAATAAACATCTATATCCTAAATAGTCAAAACACTACAAACAACTTCAATCCAATTTTTGAAAAAGATGCTATGCCTGTCATAAGCAAGCCATACACTTACCAGGACCACATGGGATCATCTGGGAAAGAAAATTAAAAAAAAAAAAAGAAAAAATTGTTTTATTGCATCACATTAAGTTTGAAAAAGGTAGTATGTGCTTTAAAAAATCTAATTAAAAGTAAAATTGCTAAAGCAAGGCACTGTCTTCAGCAGTCTGTGTGTGTACATATGTGTGGTTTGATTATTAACATCATGTTCCTAATTAGTTCAGCAGAGTATTTTAGTATGAAAATGAATGAGGCAGTACTGGAACAGAAGATGTCCTGGCCTACTTCATAAAGTCACTTGAATAACTAATATCAAATTAAAATTTAAATATATGTATTATAAAATCCACAAAAAATGACTTTTTCTTCCAAACCAGAGAGAGCACTTTGATAGCGAGAGAAAGCCAATAAGTATAGTGCAGCATGGACTACTCTACATGGTGGAGCATGGACTACTCTACACGGTGGAGCATGGACTACACTACATGGTGAAGCTTGGATTACACTACATGGTGGAGCATAGGCTACATACACAGTGGAGCATGGATTACACTACACATGGTGGAGCATGGATTACACTACACAGTGGAGCATGGACTATACTACACGATGGAGCATGGATTACACTACATGGTGCAGCATGGATTACACTATATGGGGCAGCATGGATTATGAAGCCAGACTGTTGGACTCAAAACCAGGCCCTACTACTTATAAAGGGTGTGACCATGATAAGTTAATCTAGCTGTGCTTCAGTTTTCTCATAAAATTATTATGATATTATCTGAAATGTTTGCCATTATGATTGCCACCTATGTCACATACTTACCTAGTATCTGGTACATGATAAGTATTTGCAGCTGCTTTACTCATTGCAATCCCTATCACCTCCAGAAGACCCACCATTCAACCACTTATTCTGCATTTCAATTACACTCCCACACCAGGCAGACAGTACTGGTTTGCGGGTGGTTCCCTCTATATGAAAGAGAATCACGGAGACATGTTGTGATAACCCTCACTCTCTCTTTTCAGCTATCCTCCTTATGTTTGGGGAATAAATAAAAACATTTTGCATTTTTGTCTTCTCCCCTTACACGAAAACTTTATCAGCTAGAGTTGCTTTTTGTGTTTTCTTTTATAAAATTTATTGGGGGGTGACATTATTGGGATTAATTCTATAGGTTTCAAGTGTACGATTCTATAAAAAATCATCAATATATTACATTGTGTGTTCACCACCCAGAGTCAAATCTGTTTCTGTCACCCTCCTATATTTGACCCTCTTTATCTTCCATCCCTTTCTTCTCCCCCTTACCCTCTGGTCACCACTAAACTGTCATCTATGTCAATGAATTTTAGATTGTTTGGCCCTGAATTTTCTATCTCCGAAAAACTCCTTTTACACAAGAAAGAAACAAAGGTCTATGTTTATGTTATTACTTGGGGAGGTTTCAATCACATACAGTGGACTTAGTAATAAATAACAAAACCTTTTAGTCATATTCTCATCAGTATCATACATTCTGAGTTGCCAAGAAGGTAGGGTACTTGAAGATGTAATGCTAATTTTTTCTGCTTTTCCTGAGAATTTGACCAAATGGGACTTCATCATAGAACACCAGTTTTCAGCAACTTATTTAACTTGTATTCTTCACATACACACTCATTCATACTTCAGGACATAAGTAATATATAAAGGTCAATAGTCCCCCTAGAAACTCGGGACACTAACCAGCATGGGTAACTGGACATACTCTCAAATCAATCTACTAAATTGCACTTTCAAATAGAGACAAGCAGCCATGAAAATATACATATGTCCATATTCAAATTCATTAAAAGTCAGTGGAACATGCAAAGCGATAACTCATGTGAGAATCTAATTGCAAACTACAATAAGGTCCACCTGAAATGTATTCAGCAGCTCTTTTGCACCTGCTTCATATATAATTAAGTTCAATCCTCTAAAAAAAAAAAAGTAAAAAAATAAATCAAGTGCTATTTCTGAAGACTTTCCTATTAAAAGAACGAGGTATCCTAAAATAATACTTATAAGTTAAATACTCTGCCATTACCCTGGTGAGCTCACCTAAAAACAAAACCGTTTTGACAGTGAGAATTAAAATGTTAACATTCTAAACTCCTGGAGCCCAAGGACTATTTGACTCACTTCTATATCCCCAGATACTACCTAGCCTTGTGTAATGAATATACTAGGTGCTCAGTAAATGATTTCTGAGAGAAATCAGTATTCATTAAATGTGTCATATTTTAATAATTTAAGTAAAAGATCACTTTTTGACCTTGGAAAAGTTACTTTTCTTTTTTATTTCTTCATTTATTAGAAGGGGATACCACCCTCTTCCTAGGACTAATGAGATATGTGTGTAAAGACCTTGGCAGCAGCCAATACCAAAGAGCAAGATAAGAAATTATGGTTGTTATTCTTGTTACAATTATTGTTGATAATTTCATTGTTGTTATGTTGTTGTTATTATTATTATTATTATCACTCTACTTAAGAGTCTAGTCTGTGCACTGGAAAACAAAGTATTATTAAGTAGTTGCTGCTTAAAAATTTTCCAGAGCAGATGGTCTATATGTATAAAAAGATAAAGATGCAAAGTAGGAGAGACACTACAACAAATGAACCACATTCTTGAAACAGGATCCTAGAATAGTTCCGAGTCCAAATTTTTTGACTGCCTTCTACCCCACTGCACCTGTATCTATATCCTTACCTGCCTCTTCCTCTCCCTTCTTGGTACCTTCACCATATTCCACCTTCTGAGATCTCACGATTTCCTACTCCTTTCTCAGACTTGCTCTAATACAGTATTCCACTCTTGGCAGATCAGCCTTGCAGAGTGAGACTAGAAATGGACTCTCCACATCTGTGTAGGGTTCCCTGTAGGCAGCATGAGAAGGCAGGTCACTGGCTGGTTGGTTCCCTGAGCAAAGACCAGGAGTTCAGAGAGACAAGCCCACTCTGAGGACCAGCCTGAGGGTTGGTATGATAGTAGCTTCCTGGAGCAGATGAGACTAGAGCTGGGTCAATACAGGGAGGTCCAGAGAATAAAAAAGGAAGACAGGCTAGTCAAAAGAGGCTCTGTGAACAAAGCACTGAGCTTATAATTTCATATGGGAACAAATGTGGTTTCAGCAAGCTGGAGTAAATAATGTCCAAATGAATGTCAGAAACAAGGTTAGTGTTAAGTAGGGGCCAGACTAAGGGGTTATGACATTAAACTGTATTTGAGGAATGTGACTTTTCAGAAACACATAATTGGCTTTAACATACGAATACCCACTGGGTGAAGGGCAAAGTGGAACTTTAGAAAAAAATATGTTGGAACAGATACGTGTAGAATGGATGTGCAGTCAATAAGTTATGGAAAATTGGGAAGGAAGATGATTCTACTATGGGTAGAAAAACCTGACTCTAGAAACACGTAATTGGTTTTAACATAAAAAATAATTTGAGTAGCAATCAAAAAAGTTCATCAAATAGTAACTGTAAGAAATTTGAGGTTTCCATTAAATAGGTAATTTGAAATGGATTTCTAGGGCTGTAAGATCATCCAGAACATGTTTATTTTAAAGGTCAGGAAAATGAGGTTCAGAAAGTTGTATGACTTGACTGAAAACTCATAGCCATTTAGAGATAAAGCCTCAGCCTAACAACAAATCCCCTCCTCAGGCCTTAGGCACTACAAATGGTACTTCTAACATTCTAGTGTTGGTAAAAATAATTTAATTATAGATAAAGGTCTGAGTACTTCCTCCTGGCAAAAGTTACATATGCACATTTAAGTAGGCCAGATATTTATTCTCTCTCTCTCTCTTTTTTTTTTTAGTATTCATTTTCCTCTTTGTCAACATCAAGTTAAAGTCAAACTTAATAACATGAGGGAAAAGTAAAATGTGTTCCTTTTCAAAAGTTCCCATTGGTGATAATGCTATTATTTTTTAAACTGAAAAAAAAAAAAGCTGTTCTTCTTACTTAAAAGTTACTATTAACCAAGGCAACACAGTATACAGAGTTTTATAATCAGCATTCAGAGATTACATTTATTCAATAATATTATGTTAGTAAATAGTGTCCTTTTAATGTTTTGCATTAATTAGTCAACCCAACTAGAATTTCAGTTTAAAGGCCTAAATTCCTCCTATGCTGAAATAGCACCTCCTCTAAAACAGATCATGGTTCTCCATATTAGAAGATAAACAAAATAAGCTCCAAGAGGATGTGCTGCCTCAAAGGGAGCACAAAGGGCATTCTGCCCATACATACACCCTGCAGTATACTCTTATGTTTTCTTATATTTAGACGACAGAATTTGAACTCTGGGTCACATGATTCCATTAGGCTATCCTCTGACCTCTCAGATTCTACTCAGCACCTCTATATGCATACGTCTGGTGCCAAATGACCTTGACCAGCTGCTAGAGTTGTTGGCAACCATTCCTCTCTAGCTGCTTTCAACTGCTGATGTACAACCCCTGCATGATCAACTAAGCCAAAAATGGTCTATTAAACATAGGCACTTACACTCATCACAGGGGTTGATAATTTCAGCTTTGCCTTATAAACAAAAGAACTCCTTTGAAAGTTATTTGTCTTTCCATGAGATGAATTAGCTCTTTATATTAAGAACATTTGGTATAGGATGCAATAAGTTATTATTTGGTGCCCCAAGTGGTTTTTGGTGGTTTTATTTTATATTTTATTTTATTTTAACATTTGAACTTTTTACTGATATATAACATGCACAGAGAAAAGTACATGAATCTTAAATCACAGTCTGTAAAGTTAGTTTCTGCTGATTAGGAAAGTTCCAAAGTCAAGCAGTACATAGCCATTTCCTCACATTTATAACTTTTACTAAAGATATTTGACATTCATTTTGAAGTACGCTGGTTTATTTTAGGATAACTCTAAGTGGAGACTATCTCAAGGATTTAAATGCTAACTTAAGGAACAAAGTTGGAGGTTCTACCTAGCAAGAATTTAATTTAAAATTTCACCATTACTGACAAAACTCTTTGGGAAAGACCTCACAATGTGAAACTTGAAATTGTGCTCAAAAACAGTCCTAATATTCACATGTGATTTTTACATATTGATATTTCTAATTGGTGTTAAATTCTTTAACAGAATAATATTTTTGAGAGGTTGTTTGATCTTAAAAATGTGCTAACGTGAGTGCTGGGATTTTCAATGCTCTATATTTTATTGCTTCCAGTGTCTTTTAGATAATTAATCTTGATATCTATTTGCTTTTTTTGGAGTAAATGACAGAATTCTAGCAAATGGTTGATATCTCATACACAACAGATCGGAACTGCTTAGGCTGTAAGGAAATTAGACTTGATAAAAAAATTTTTTTCTCTTAAAGGATAACATTTTTTTCAGATCATTCCAAAGGTCAAGTGTAAAAAAGTAGCCCCTGTCCTTAAACACTGAGATTCATCATCCTGACATTATTTACTAGAGTTGTAGTTCATGAACCGATAGGAGGTCCCACGATCATGTGTTCGGTTGTCATTCGACTACTCCTTAATTATACTGTGAGGCAAAAATGTCAATAGTATATGTATTAAACCTGGGGCACCGGACTTTATCACTTTATGTTTCAATGGTTTGCAGTTCAACCACTGCTAATAAAAATAGTATTTATTTTGTGCTGATTATTTGCCAGGTATTGTCTTTAAAGTTTTATTATGCATGGTATTAAAAATATTTGTCATAAAAAATTTCAGAAAATAACAGTACACTTTCTGAAATCACTGGTTATTTACATGTATATTAATTAACATTTAACCATATTCTTTTTTAAATGTAATTTTTTTTTAAGATTTATTTTATTGTTTTTAACAGAGAGAGACAGAGACAGAGAGAGACAGAGAGAAGGGGAAGGCCCAGAGCAGTCTCCATAGTTGTACATCATCAGTTTTTAACATGGTTTTGTTCCACACAGGTAGGCAGGGGCTGTGCAGGGTAGGAGCTGGGCTGGGGGCCTAGCTCCCATGGGAAGCATGCTCCCTTGAGCCAGGGGCCGAACCAAGGGGCAAGAACTGAACTGGGGGCCTCCTGAATGGGAAGCACACCCCAGTTCAGCATATGGTTCCTCACAGGCCAGGGCCAGGATCTGATCCTCGGTCCCCGGGGCTGCAAAGTGAGCGCTTAACCTGCTGAGCCATCCCGGCTTCCCCATTTTTTTAAATAAAATCTTAATACGATTAAAATATACTATGTACATTTTCACAATCCAATTCCTCTTTTTCTCTCCATGTAACCAACGTTACAAAGTTGGAGTATATTTTTCCCACCCCTGTTTTTGGACATAATTATTCTCTCTACATAATATCTATAAACATTTATGTGATAGTGAAACTGATACAATGTTAGCATATTATAAAATACCATTTCCCCCTCAACATTACATTTTTGAGATTTTTCTATATTAATGCATGATGTAGATCTAATTATTTACTTTTATTGCTTTTTATAATATTTTATCATATGAATAAACCACAAGTTATTCATCCATTTACCTTCTGATGAATCTTTAAGATTTGCTTTCAATTTGATGCTGTAACAATTAGTATTTCAGTAAACATATGTGGAAGTGTTCCTTTGGGGTAGATTCCTAAAGTGAAATGGGTGGAATTTAAGACATACAGATATGAACCCAGCTTTACAGATATTGGCAAGTTGCTCTATAAAGTAGTTATACCAGTTTATACTCAACAGCAACAGAGGAGTGTCTCTCATTATCTTTCTTCCTCATTGACTTGCCTTTGTTAGTCCTTTTAACTTTTTGCCAATTGAATGGGCATCAAGTGTCATACCCTTATTATTTTATTTGTAAAACCCTGATGACTAAGGTTAAACATCTTAGATGTGTATTAACCATCCATGTCTGACAACCTATTTTTTTTCCACTTTGACATTTGTCTTTTTAAACCTAACTTCTAGGAGCTCTTTAAATAGTGTAGTTTTTTTTGTTGTTGTTTGTTTGTTTTTTATGTTTGTTTTTGTTTTGTTTTGTTTTTGCAACTTATGTGTATTGCAAATAATGTATCCTAGCTGTGTCTTGTCATTTTACTTTGTCCATGGAATTTTTAGACATTTAAATGTTTAATGACATATTTAAAATTTTAATACAATTTAAAGCATCAGTATTTTCCTTTACAAATTGAGTTCTTTATGTCTTAAGAAAACCTTCAGATGGTGCTTTAAACAATCTGGAGTTTTGTGGTTGTGACTTCATAAAATTTAGAACTTTTAAAGCCTCATCAAGAACATGAAGTTCACTAGGAAGAGAGTTGGATGCAAGACTTCATCTATGAATGCAGCAATGACTCCATGGTACATGGTGAGCTGCTGCTTTAATTTGGCCACGTAGGTCTCTAAAACATCCTGACATAGGCTTGACTCTGTCAATGCATGGACCACAACAATTCAAGCAACTCATGTCCTTTTCAATGAAATAACCATTGATTGCGTTAAAAATATCTTTGCCTGTGGTATGCTCTGTCAAGTAAAAATTGAGGATTTCCTCACTTTCATTTCCTACCAAGTGCCTAGTGACGACAAGCAAAATAGCCAAATCAGCTCCATCTAATCTTTCATTGACCTGGATAAAAAAGAATTTACTTTTTCTAATTCTATCTACTACTACAGCTTCAACATTGTCTGACATTATCTGAATTTATTGAGACATTGTATTGTTGAAAAAGAGATAGTATTGACTTTGGATTCAGCCTAGATGATAGTATGTACACATGCCTGGTACTAGTTATCAAAAGGTAGACTTTAAAGCCAGTAGGGGGTGGTTTAAAAATTTTAAAAAAGGACTGAGATTCATAGTATTGTCATGCACGAAGAGGCTGCAAGTTCCAATTCAGAAGCAGCAGAAAAGTTTGTGAAAGAGTTCAAGAACTTTGTGATAAGTGAGGGATATGTTCTAAACCAAGATCTGGGACAGATTAAGTTCCAATTCTAAGGCATCACTGTATTTTTATGTATAGTGAGCATTTACTAATATATCCTTTCACAATTATTTGTAACACTATCTTTGTTAAATATCAACTTCTCTTTTATGTGTGTGTCTTTATAGGTTCTTGCCTTATCTATGAGTATCTTGGTCTATTTGTCTATAGTCTAAAATCAGGGGGGAAGCTGAGATGGCTGAACAGGCTAAGTGCTCGCCTTGCAGCCCTGGGGTCCAAGGATCAAATCCCCACCCATGAGGACTCATATGCTGAACTGGGATGTGCCCCCATTTCGGCTCTCACCAGGGTGAACTCCATGCAGGAGGCCCCCGGCCCTGTTCCTGCCCAATGCAGCCCCGCGTCCACCTGTGGAATGAAACTATGTAGAAAACCAATGACGTGCAACTATGGAGACTGCTCTGGGTCCTCCCACTTCTATCTCTGTCTCTCTCTCTTTCTCTCTCTCTCTCTGTCAAAAACAATAAAAATAAATCTTTAAAATCACACTTGTTAATTCTTATAGCTTCATAATATATCTTTATTGGTAGAACAAAGCTCTATCTCTTTTCTCTTTCATAATTATTTTGCTTATACTGGATATGTGGATTAATTTGTGGGGAGATTGGTATCATCATGATATTATGACTTACCATTCATGAGCATCATCTCCCTCTTACTTGTCTTTCATTATGTTTAGTTTTTTTATTTTTATAGAGATGAAAGAAAAGTTTACTGAAAGTAAAAGTAGAGAAAGTACACTTCCAAGAGACGGAAGCGGGCTTCAAGCAAGAAGAGATGGCTAGAAAGGCCTTTACTTGTCTTTTTTTAATCCTTCTGTTAAAGATGTAGGATTTTACCCTCAGATACTCTGAGGGGGAATATGATGTAGTCCTGGCATAATGAAATGGAGGCACTAACATAGAAACCCAACTGACAGTACTGAGAAAGCCTGTCGTGTATACATACAAACTCCCAGTTCTCTTGAAGACTCCATAGACCACTGAAATTGTTTACTCTGATGAGCAAGGCAGTCATTTGAGGCAGAAGACTGACTTGGGTAGCTGCCAGCTAATCAGCAATGTACTATTTCAAACAGTAAGCAATAGAAAACAGTGTAGTATTACAAACATCGTGGTTTTCCTTTCTTCCCCTCCTTTCTTTCTCTTACTTAAATCCTGTTTTGCTTTTCTTAGATAAAAATCAATTATTGGTTCCATTGTTTACAAGTAAATAATATGCTATTAGTAAACTGTTTATCTTTGGTACTCCATGCATGGTTTTTCTAAAGATTTATTTTATTGTTTTGACAGAGACAGAGAGAAGGGGGAGGGCCCAGAGTAATTGCCATAGTTGTACATCATCAGTTTTGGACACAGTTTTACTCCACACAGGTGGGTGGGGGCCATGCAGGGCAGGATCTGGGCTGGGGGCCTCCTGCAGGGGAGGCACACCCCTTAAGCCAGGGGCCAAACTGGGGGATGAGAACTGAACTGGAGGTCTTCCGCGTGGGAAGCACACCCCAGTTCAACATATGGGTCTGCACGGTCCAGGGCTGGTCTTCAGTCCTCTGTCCCCAGGGCTGCAAAGTGAGCGCTTAATGCGCTGAGCCATCCCGGCTTCCCCTCCATTAACGTTCTATAGCTTTTTCAGACCTATGTTTTTAAAAAAGTTTTGTGAGTGGTAGCTTTAAAAATTTACATTTCTAATTAATTATTAATACCGCTGAATGGAGTTAATTATTGCCCACCTTACGTTGCTCTGAGGAATTTGTATAAATCCCTGGTAAGTGCTGGTGTATATTATCTCCAAACTACCTTGTCTTTTTTCTTCAGAAATGTAGAAACGATTTAGCTTTGGAGAGTATTAGTTTAGAATACCAAAAAATAATCAGCCAATGTAAGGTTATAAAAAGTATTTACATGCCAAACAAAGCATTTTTTAAACAGTTCATGGCTGGGAGAGTCATAATGCATTAGGTATGTTTTATAAACACAGACAAATAAAAACATTTAAAACCCTCACAAGGTGACATATTATATGAGGGCTGTCCAGAAAGTATCCAGCCACGTAATATGAAAAATAGAGGCATTTATGTCTGGGTTATTTTCAGACAGTCCTCAGATATACTTCATAGTGTGTTCTGCTTTTTCATTTGTAATATCATAGTCTGTAACTCGAAGTAACAAATGTGCTAGAAACCAAATCTAGTCTTATGTCAGTGTAATTCCCCAAGGAAAAATTTTGGTAGCAAATTCAAGTTATCCTATAAGCATGCCACTAAAATCAAAGACTGAATTCGAAGGTACTTTCACTTTTGAAACACTTTGCCCCTTCAATACCATTATGCAATTTTCTTTGCATAAAATCAATTAATAAAAATGATGGTTGTCACTAATCAATACAACTTTATGGAGCTTTAGCAACTTTGAGCACAGGTGCATTTGCAATTAAATGTGAGTTTCTTTTTTTTTATTCCTCAAACACTTGTGAGGAACAAATAAACTTTTTCTTTTTTTTTTTTGGAAAAGGTAATTCTATCAAGTGTGTGCTTCATGAATTCAGGTGGGAAGATGCTCAGGAGAAAGCAACATGATGAGTCATTCTTCAGTAACACATTGCTACTTCCTTGTATTTATGTCTAGTAAATATTCTAAAATAGTAGCCAACTCAGAAGTATAAGTAAGCAAATTAAGTTATTATCTTCAGATGTTATCAGTTAAATACTAATGTTTCCTTTCCCTTGGCAGGTTTGGGGAGCAGGTTAGTGAATACCTTGAGCACATATGGAAATAGTTCTATTCCATTTTATATAAGTATATGTGTTTTGGTTGAACTAATTTTTCAGTTTATAGAAATAATACTTGCCCCCACCAGTTCCCCTTTTCACCAAACCAAGGGAGGAAAACATGTATATAAAACAGAGCCATTCTTAATAAATTGCATTTTTTTTTTGTTTTAGTTGAACTTCAGAGAATTACTAGCTTGACCTTGAAAATAAACTCCTTTCTTCTCACACAGTCATTAAAGAGAAGCATTTCTCAAGATCCCCATCTGAAATCTAACCCTTTTTTCATAAAAGACACCTTCTATTTTACTAGTCATTAAAAGGACCACTTTATCCTCAACTGGAATAAATATTTAAATAACTTTTTTACCATGGTACAATAGTTACTTAAATAACCACTTTGTGAACTGCAAAGCTACTGGTGAATGAAGTTTGCATTAATTACATTTTGCACTAATTAAGTACTGAAGAAAATCCCAGTCTGTAATGAATTTCATGTTAATTATTATCGTGATTTCATATTCCGCTGACAACCAAAAACAATGTGATCTGTTTCTCCACTATTCCAAGAATAACAGCCTTTGACAAACATTCTATTCCTGCAAACAATGCAAATCATATACATGCAGAGTTTTAGGCAATGATTAGAAGTTTAGTTGCCTACTGTGGGTTCTACACAAATGGTTCATTTAGATTGCTTTTCACAGTGAAGTGAGTGGAATTAGCCCTCTGAGAGGAAGCTAACTAGAAAGTTTTTCTAATGCAATGTAAAAGTTAATTCGTGCCAAAAGGCCCTAGCCGAGGGGTTGAAGAAGTGTCACTTAAAGGTCAAATATGAGCCCCCCAAAACTAAGCTTTTAGGTGAAAGATTTTTCACAAATAAGTTACGCTCTTCTGGTTTTTAGGAGAGTATTTCATAGGATAAAGAAAGAGGATGAAGAAGAAAAATTAAAGACCTAAAATGACGATAACAATAATTTTACCCAGAAGTGTGACAAGATGTTTCCTACAGTTAATGCTCCTCTGTCTGAAATGTTATATGTTATTGATGATAAAGTTATTACTTCCACAACAATAAATTTCCAGTGGGCAAACATCCCTGAGTTCACATTCTTTATTTTAAATCTATACTGGAATGAAAGAACATGATGGAGGTAATCCCAAACATTCTTTCATCACCTCATAAAAAACAAAACCCTGAAGTCCTTCATACCATTTTAACCATAATACTTTGCATGTAGAAGGATTTTCACATTTGTAAGGGCCTTTTCGTGCACAGTCTGTGATGGAATTCTCAGTGTTTCCAGTATAAAATGCTAACAACAGAGCAACAGAGAACAGGCATGGGGTTTTCTTCACCCACAAACACTTAACGCAGGTGAGCATTCATCATATTCAAGTGCAGGCCTACATGCTAGGGAGGTCAGAATCAACATGGAGCCCACCTCGAGGAGCAGAGTTACCAAGCCAGTAGGGAAGGTGAAATAACTGCCTAAATGTTTAGGAAGGATACAAAGGAGGACTTTCTTGAGAGAAGATCGAGTTCCAAGCAGATTATGTTGCTCTATTATTTTTCCTCTCTCCCCTGCCAGCGTGTGCCAAGTGCTGTTTCTGACCCATACCAGGAAGGTTTCTTTTCAATGATCCTCCCATGCTGCTGAAGAGCCTCCTCCCAATAGAGCAGAAACTCATAAACAAAGGGCACAAAAAGAATTTCCACTTCTCTGGCTATTAATACAAGTAGTAACTCATGTTTAAACTCTTCCCCTTACACAAATACAGAGAGGATGGTGATTCATCTTGTAATGTCTCTTTAGAAAATCAAGTTATACTTTAAAAGTTTTTATATCCTGTGGGCCAAATGAAGTGCTCAGAGAGACACACCTTCCACAGAAATTGTTAGAATTTCACAAATTTATTAGGAGGCTGCTGGTGTTTAGGAAGCTTTGATCTTTTCTTTTTCCCCTCACATTTTCTTGTATAACCCCAGTTCTAACTGTGTTGGTAGGTAATTCCTATCTTGGGTTAAATGCTTCCACGCACTCAATTACTTATGACCGCAATAAGTTTTAGGAAATTCGGCAGCACGCACAGTTTTTTATTATGATGTAAATCACTGTAAAATCATGTAATAATCATGCTCATGACACCCTTCAAGGCTTGCCAAGTGGCAAAAACTGTTTTTAGTGGCACCACTATAACAATTCCACTATGTTCATAATTAGTTCACAGTATTCAAATTCCTTTGTGGTATAAATTATGTAATAACTAGACTTGCTGTGAAGTTTGTATGAAGTATCCACATAGCAGCACTTTCTGGGGCTTTGAATAAATCAAATCCAAAATGAGCTAACATATTTCAGATTTGGCATAACATCAAATGGCAGAAAATTAAAATAGACTTACAAGATAATGTTCAAAGGTGGCAATGTGTGTGTAGCACAGATCACAAAAACAGCCTTGAGCAAACAAAAAGTTTAAAAGGTAGTCTCTGCATATTCAGAGTTTACCGGGGAAAAAATATATGTATATACATTTGAACCATATAAAAACAAATTATAGTACCCTTGTGAACCTTCGCCACTGTCCAAGGTCTGAGAAGCATGTGAATATCTGTCATAGAGAAGATAGAAATGATAAAAACAGTAAGAGATGACCTATGAGAGGCTACTGGGAAAGCTAATTGACTCTGTGTGGAAGAGAATTTATGAGACATAGATGCAAAAAAACACTCTTGTGAGAGGATTGTGAGGGGGCAGGATAGATAGAGGAGATAGAAATACAGCAACTGACGTGTTTGCTTTGAAGGTATGCTAAGGCATTCTTTTCTGGTCCTACCACTTTATGATTGGGCAAGAAATCCACTGTCTCGTGCAAACAGCGTCCTCTAATTCTAATGCAAACACTTCTGGGTACAGGGCATTGCCATGCACAGCCACGTTTAGAACTTTCCCAAATTACCAATCCAAGTCTTACAATAAAGTACAAACTACACATCGCAGTTTGATTTGCAAATAGTGAGGAGCCTGCATCTTGAAGTCTCCAGTCAACGATACTATTTGTTTTCATTTGAGAACTCATTTTCTAGACTCCACCCCCCCCTCCCCAAACCACCACCAGAGAAATAAACTTTCATAGAATAAACATAACTAACACTTTGAGGTAAAAATATCCACAAAGCAGCCTGGAAGATGGTGGAATTTCTACTGACCACAAAACAATTTAGGCTTTACATATAAATCTCCCCCCTCCCACCCCCCACTCATTTAAATTACCATTTCATGTTCAGACTAGCTGGCAAAACATCAGTTATGTTGATGTGAATCCTCCACATACTGCCCCAAACAAACTTTAATGCTTGAGTAAAATATTTGAAGCTTCCCAGACACAGGAAAAGTCAGCACGTTGCCCCATCGACGCCCACTGCCCTCTGCTTTTCATGGATATGAGAAAATGCCATCCAAACCTCTTCAGATTTGCGAAAACCAATCACCACCACAAGTCAGGATTAGCAACTGAACTTCTGTGTTTCTAAGAATAATTAGAAGAGTTACTGTACCGGGTCTTCACTTCTGTGACTATTCAGGAGGTCAAACAGGAGATCTTCATCGACGCCCTCTCTACGAACCAGTGTAAATTCCGGCAGGAAAACAGCCTCTTGCTTTTCCGCCTCTTGCTTTTCATCTGCTGGAACCTAGAGAGATAAGATAGCTGGCTTAAGCCTTCAGACAGAGCCTGGAGTGAGGGGGCGCTGAGGAATTAATATCTCTGAGGCCTAGAAACCTCTTGGACTCAATTCAAGTCTGATTAGAGCAATCTAAAACAATGCACACAGAAACATATTAATGTGAGAGCTACTAGAACATTCTGGCATGTGGCTCCTTGGATGATAGCCAGGAAAGTCCCTTGCTAAGTTGGTACTGCTTAATTGACTGGCATACCTGTCAAAATTCAGTGATTATAAGTTATCTCTATGGCCAGGTCCAGTGTGGTTGGGCTCCTAGACTAATTCCACTGGGTTATCCATATGTATGTGTCACACAGGGGCCTTGGACACTCAGGGATCTATCCTCTAGTCCCATAGATCTGAGTCCCATAGATCTGAGCATCAGCTGCATCCTGATGGGCTGTTAAATATCTCCGGTAGGATATCTACAAAGAGCGGAACTGGCCTAAGCCCAGAACTAACTTCCTGAGTTAATCTAAAGGCTTTAGAACCAGATGTACTTTAGCTACTCTGCAGGGAGGTACTGGAGAACTTCCGTCTAGAGCTTCTCACACACCAGGTTCTTTACACATGTTATCTTCCACCAGCCCCAGGAGGTGTCTGTTATTAGCCACACTTTACAAATTAGGCACTGGAGGCACCAAGGCTTTCAGGAATGTGCCAAGTTAGTAGTGTTGAAATCAGCACTCAAAGACAGGTCTGCCACTAAAACCCTTTTCATTTCATTATATCATGTTGTTACTAAGCTACTCAAACCTCTGGGTGAAAGACAAATGATGAAGCAACATCTAGAAATTCAAGGAATAATCAGTTCACCAAGGCCTCCTACTACCTCTTTGAGCTTCAGTTTACTCATAATAAAATAGGAATTATATATCAGCATCATTGAATTTCTGAAAACATAAGGGATAATATATGTAAAATCCATAGTGCAAGGACTTGCATATATTACAGTAAGTATTGAATAAATAATAGCCATTATTATTAACAAAAGCACATTCTACGCAAGGAACAAGTAAAAATCTAAGTTTTTCCAATACATGAAGTTCTTTGATCATATTTATATTTGCAATGGATGTTACAAATGGGTATTACATTATATTACCTTCACACTCATCTCTTCATGTTGTTTTAACTTTTGAACTTTTATACATTTTGAACTTTATAGCTTTTTATGGTATTGGTAATATCAGTAATGACTATGTGGGTGATCATCATATTAATTCATACTGTCTTGAAAGTTTGCAATAATTCATAATAAATTAAAATAATTCTATATGTGCTGCCAAAGCGAGCACTAAAATAATTCTAAACCCTGTGTCTTTTGCAAAGGAATATGATTTTCTTCAACTTATATGTAAATGGCCTCTGTTGATACACAAAGGCTGCCCAGAAAGTATCCAGCCATGAACCATTCTTGTTATACTGACAATGGCTGGATTTTTTCCAGACAGCCCTCACATATTATAAGTGTGTCCCAAAATTCACGCAAGGAGTAATTTTGATAGAAAACACAGGTTTATAATTAAAAATTGTAAGTTTTTCATTGCTCAACAATGAAAACGTGTTGTTCTTTCATGTAGCGCTCCATTTTTAATAACCCTGAAC
>PVKE010032682.1:0-18341 GCA_004027555.1 Craseonycteris thonglongyai
GAGAAAAATATCCCAGTATCACCAAATGTAGCGAATATATCTATTCTTGTTTCGGATCTACATACCTATGCGAATCGGCATTTTCGTACTTGAAGCTAACGAAGACTAAACAACGTTCTGTCCTGACTGATTCCCATACTGAAGACTCATTATCTTTGTCAGGATATACACCTAATTATGATTCCTTGGTTAGAGACATGCAAACTCAGTCTTCCCATTAATGTTAAGGCAACAAAGTAAATTCTAAATCTGTCTTTATCTGTAGCTACTTTGAATTAATAAATATTATGAAGAACTATCCATGTTCTTTGAATTCCCCTGGACGTTGAGTTTTTTGGCCCTTTAAATAATTATTGTTGTTGTTTTTTACGTAGGTAGATAAGCCGTATATCTATATTTCAGTACGAGGTGTACTCAGCGAGCTATTGATAGATTAGCAAAAAGTAAGTCATATTATTCTTTCATGATAAATTTTCCTGGCCCAAAAAAAATCACGAAAGTGAAATATTGAAATCAAATTATCAGCCATACTGTGCATTTTTATAACAACTTTTTCATATTTACGAACAAATAGTACAACTTATACATTGCAGTTGATAAAAAAATTATATTGCATTTTAAGTTAGTAAAAATCTATCTTGAAAAAGTGTCGGAAAACGAATTTTATAGGTACCGCATGTACGGAATGCTGCTATAAAAAGTTGGGTCTGGAAATTTATTTTCTTCATGAGCCTATATCTCAAAAACTTAATAAGTGATTTTAAAAATAAAAAATCGTTTTGAACATATATTTTACTTATCTACCCATACCTCGCTGGAATGCACCTTATACTGAAACACAGTGTATAAACATAGTATGCATTTCACACCCCTTCTTCCCCCTTAGACTACGCCTATGACAAGTCTATCGCGACACACTTTTAAGGTAAAAAGTAGATCTTATATACAGAAAAGTTGGCCACCCCTGATCATAGGGATGAGGCAATCAATAAGCACTTATTAAGCACCTACAAGGTCACCAACATTGTGCAGGAACAAATAAAAGTTCATGATCAACCAAGAAAGCACTATTTTTGATCAACTAAACAGTGAGTTGCACAAGCACATTTTGAACAAATAAGGTAAACATCACATTATATTCAGCAATGATTAGAACTTACTAAGCATTCTCAACTTCTTTTTTTTTTTTAAGATTTATTTTTATTGGTTTTTGACAGAGAGAGACAGCGAGAAGGGGGAGGGCCCAGAGCAGTCTCCATAGTTGTACATCATTAGTTTTTCAATATAGTTTCATTCCACACAGGCAGGTGTGGAGCTGCACAGGACTGGAACTGGGCTGGGGGCCTCCCACGTGGGAAGCACACCCCAGTTCAGCATATGGGTCTGCATGAGCAGGGCCGGGATTCAATCCTCAGACCCAGGAGCTGCAGAGAGAGCACTCAACCCACTGAGCCATCCCAGAATCCCAGGGTCACAGATTTTGACCAATGTTTTAAATGATTATGAGCTCTATGTTTTTAATACAAACATACTGATGGCAGCCTTATAGCTCAAGGAAAGGTAAAAGAACCGGAATTCCTGAGCCCAAAAAAACTAGTAAGTGTATAAAAATTATCTTTCTACACAACCTACACAACTTAGTAAACACAACTTACTAAAGTTTTCAAGTATGATAGTTTAAGGTAGTCCAATCTAAAGGTAATAAAAGGGGGATGGGGGGAGAGGGTCTAGAATAAACAACAAACCATCACCAATAGTTATAATGTGAAAAGCACAGTAATAGGAGTCCTTTTAATTTCTAAATTATACATTTCTTTCATATTACTATTTTAAATGAACATGTAATACTTCAGTGTCAAGGAAAATCATGATTATTTTCCTTTAAACACAAGTACACACTTTTCCCCTACTCATCCAGTACTTTAGGCAACAGTAAAAAGGGGAGGAGGCTCTAACTTTTGTTAATGGTTTTTACCACAGTCCACACTCTAATGAAGAAATATACGTATAACCAAGCTGTAAGTCAGAGCGCAGCTTTTACTGTAAAAGGCTTTTACAGGAGCACGAGGGAAGAGCAGTCACTCATGATTAGGAAGACAGGAAAGCTTGCAGACAGGTGACCTCTGAGCTGGGTTAGAGGCACAATCGGTCTAGTGGACTAACAATAGCTGAAACTCAGAGCACATGTTCAGTTCCCCAGAAATATTTTATAGATAGAAATAGTTCAAATAAAGGACATATACCCATCCAACACCCAATCATACTTTACTTTTTAATTTATTATATATAAAATGTGCTATCTAAAGCAATGAAAACTCCCATATAATTGCAAATCTACGCGAGGAGAGATGTGCCAAGGCACACTAGCAGGATGGGAGAAAACCTCGACAGCAATTAAGATCTACTTCGTCCCAGAAATCAGCCTCTCCAGAAAGCAGGACACGAGCTTATGCCCAAAGAACCTGCCGCCCAGAAGCTACAACTTCCATCACTCGGCAAAGAAAAGTTGCCTGCGCCGGTGAGAACTGAGAGCAGCAAAGACACTCAGCGGGCCCCTTCCCTCCTCGGGCGGTGGCTGCGGCGTCCGTGGGGCCGGCTCCGGGTCTGGGGGTGCGTGGCCGGCCAGAAGCAGCGCGGGCACAGCGCCCACATCCGCACCCCTCCCCATAGCCGCGAGCAGTGGGCGGAGAGACAAGAGTAAAGGAAAAGAGGGACAATGCTGGACCGGGCTGGCAATTCCGCAGGCTCCACGGATCCCCGGCACCCTTTCCGCCCGGGGCCGCCAGCTGCCGCGCCAGGTTTGCTGCTCCACCCTCCCTTCACGTCCCGGGAGGCGAAACGGTGGCCCCGACCTCCCTCCGCCTCGCCGCCACCGCCTTCCTCCCGGCGGGGCGGCTCCCTGGAGTCCGCGAGGAGGTAGCATGCGCGCGAGTCGAATGGGGCATGCGATAGGAGCTGGCCGCGCCAGGGAGCCGGGAGCTCGAGGGGAGGCGGGCGCGCGCAAGGAGGCGGCGCGCACGAGGGAGCCGGGCGCGCGGCGCTCCTGGAGGACCCACTGCCACTCCGGCGGGTTTTCGATTGAGGCGGGGGCTGCGCCGCGGCTTAGTGTCCGTTATGAGTCGTGGCCCGGGCGGCGCAGCTTGCCAGCCATCCTGGCCCGCCCTCCCATCGGCTCCCATCAGGAAGGACTGCGGGGCGAGGGCCGGCGACCTCGTCTCCCGCCAGGGCAGTCGGCGGGCATCGGGCGCCGGCGCCTGGGACTGGAAGAGAAAGTGAAATGAAGCGCTTTTCCCCAGGCAACACCTACCCGTCCCTAGTCCAAGTGCAGCTGCCTCCTCCTGTGGCGCCGCTGGTCCCCGCCCTCGGGCCCCAGGCTCCGTTCGCTTGACAATGGCGCGTCCCCTTTAAGGAATAATTCGATCGGTACTGATCAGTGGTTAAACCTCCCTCCGACTCTGATTTTAACCGGATTTCTTTCTCTCCCCCCAGGAGCCAGACGGGAACTCGGTTGGGTTGCTAGCTCTTCCCACCCCTTCTCCGCCCCGCCCACTCCCTCGCCTTCCTGATTGGCGAGAAACACTACAACAGGAACAGCAATCCTCGCCTTCCAGTGGCCAGTCAAGCCGCCGCTCAGAGGTAGCCCCCCCCCCCACGCCGCCTCCTTCCCCGGGTTGGTCCTGCCTCTAATCACTCTCTGTCCTCTACTCTGGCGTCGCTTTGGAGAACTGGCAGTCAAGGCTCGCCCTCCCGCCTCCGGAAAGCGAACTTTATTTTTATTGGTAAAAGGACATCTTCCTGTGCACCTGATTGGGCAAGGAAGGAGTTAGTTTGCACGCCTACCCATTATCTCTCTCCCTTTACGGGTATGAGAAATACAGCCGCAAAGTCTTCCCTACTTTTTCCTTCTTCTAAGGTCCTTTCCCTTTAAATATTGGTAGGGGTCGTGGACAAAATCACAGCCTGCATTGGAGAAAGCCGGAAAGGGAGTAGAGAAAAATTCAAAATCTCCAGGTGACTAATATATTCGGAGCTGGAATCTCATCCAGTTTTTGGAGTGGATAGAATGAGTTAGAATATCTGAAATTCTAGTACTAATTCCTCCTGACATTTACTCAACAAGTTTTCACTCAGTGTCCAGTCTACTCCTACCGTCGATTGCACTGGCATTTAGCAACCCCAAAGAGCTTTAACAAAGCTTTGTGCAAACCTGGAGATGTCCTTGTTTGCCTCGCAACTGTTCATCTTTAAAAACCATTTAATTTCCATTCACAGTTCTGTTTAGTTTACGTACTCTGTGTTGGGTTGGCGTTTGTCACGAGAGCGGAGTTACTCTTCTGAAAGATGAAATATAGATTGTCCCCCTCATGCTAATCTCAAGTTGACGATGTCTCTCCCTCTTGCTACCACTGTAGCAAGGGGGAGCCCAGGTTGAGCCCAAGTGGACACCAGAAGGCCATTCATTCCTCGAGGGAAAGAGTGAGCTTGGCACCGGAAGCTTAACCTTGCAGCAAAACCTCACCATGAAAAGGAATTCTGAGGCAACCTGGTAGTATCTGTGTTAGCAGGATGTCCTCAGTTTCCCACTGGCGCTGTGAGAGCAGAAAGGGTTGTGACTATTAAAATTGGGTACAAATAGTGCTTTGTTATCCGGTTCACAAGGAGACTTTGGACCTCAGGATATATATTTAGTACATTTGCAGTGATAGTCCAGAAGAACCCAGTAGGGCCAAGAAAGGACCCCAGAAGTGGGGTTAGCGCCAGAAAAGGGGGAAATAAAATGGGTAACAATAGGACTTTTCCGTGAGTGCAGGTGAAAAATCTCCTGGGGAGACTGATAAACATTGAAAAGTGAGAAAAGGGAAACATGTTTGCAGGTCGGTTAAGTGTTCTCTAGTAGGAGCAAGAGACAAGGAAATATCTGGGTCATATTTATATACCCTTCACAGATATACTCCTCTATCTCTAAAAGTGTCTGTAACTAAACCTCTGTTTTCATCCTACCCGTTTGTGTGGGTTTTGGTGGCTATCCTCCACCCCCACCCCACCCACCCCACCCCCGAGGCCAAAGTAAAGTAATACTCCTGGTTTTCTCCTGAATTACTATTCTCAAGCTTTGAAACTGCTTCTGAGTTCTGCAATTTTATATTAGAATATAATCAGAATAAGAATATTCTATATTCTAATATCTAGTATGATCTTGGAATAAAGATACCCAACCTAGTATTTCAGATGTGTACATAACTGCAGGTTTTTGTTCTAGGTGATGTTTTCAAGCTCATGGTAAAACACCTGCTCTATGATATCCAGATTGTTTTGCTACACTAGCACATTGGACTCATAACTCCAGAGGACAGCCTACATTCGCCTCTA
Source organism: Craseonycteris thonglongyai (assembly GCA_004027555.1). Taxonomy (NCBI): domain Eukaryota; kingdom Metazoa; phylum Chordata; class Mammalia; order Chiroptera; family Craseonycteridae; genus Craseonycteris; species Craseonycteris thonglongyai. Next base: position 5,371 of record PVKE010032682.1, read on the forward strand.
GATTCTCTTCCTTACACTTAACATGCTGAAATCATCATCTTACAAATATAATTTATATTATTTTTTCTCTATTGCGCACTTGCCCACAATAGGATTACTTTAGCTCATACACCCAGCCTCCTGATACTAATACTCCTATTGGTATTTTTTTATCATTAAATTTATTGGGGTGACATTGGTTAGCAAAAATTACATAGGTTCCAGATGTACAATTCTATAGCACCTCATCTATATGTCCTATTGGTTTTTCACATTGAGGAAGTATTTAGGAAATCTGCAAACCTTGAGCTTCCGATATGCAGAACATTCTAAAGAATGTTCAGTGTTGCTAAACACAGCCCCAATTCTAACCCTGGAGAAATTTACAATTTGCACTTTCCCCTTCAGAGGTACTTTACTACTTTCATTTCCCATGTCTAAGCCAAATCCCCATTCTTTAAAAAGAAATGTCCTCCCAATGTGCCAGTATGACTAAAGCTAAATATCCTTGTATGTAGAGCTTTGTTAAACTCAATTAGAGAGTGAAATACATTATGATCACTTAGTCTGCCTGTTTATATACAAAGGTAAACCATATCAAAGAACTACCAAGTAAGTCAACAGTTTTCCTCAGAAAAATTGTTACCATTTATATAGAAAATTCTTTTCAATTCACCGTACATTTGTATAGTAAATATTAGGTGTTCAGTAAAGAATAGGGAAAGAAATTATTAGTACGTCTCCATTTTCCAGAAAGTATAATGAATCTCCAAATTCTATCCAGAAGGGCACAATTTTATTCTTCACTCAGCACCTTGGTGGATATCATCTATTAGCCAATGATTTTCTACAGTAAAATTAAGAAAAATCCAATTACTAAAAACTCTCAACCAAAATCTCTTCCCAGACCTATATTAATATTAAAAAGAATGAGACATGTTAAGAGAAAATATGTTCATAGTAAGTTGATATAAAGAAATTTCAAGAAATATTTTCTGGGTCTAAAGAAGAGGCCCAAATCCTCCACTTAATATTTCAGTGTGTTTCTATGTAAAATGAGAATTGATATTTGTTGAGACTATCACTGAAAAATCTTCAGCCCAGCAAAAGATTCAGTTATCTTCGGTATATTCTATTTGTGTGTATTATGTGCTGTTGAGTGGGTTCTGACTCCTGGGGACTCTATGAATGAGTGATGTCCACACCATCCTGTTCTCAAAAGTCCTACTCAGCTCCTATAGACTCATGCCTGTGACTTCTTTCATGGATTCAATCCATTTCATATTTTGGACTTGCTCTTTTCCTGCTGCTGTTCTACGTACTGAGGCAGAAAGGAAATACTAACACATTTTGAGAAAGATTTCCAATTCTTTCCTGCTTAAAACCCTTCAAAGATTCTCTAGGTACATATTGAATATAGCCCAAGCATATTGGTAAAGCATACAAGTCCTTTTATAATCTGACTCCAGGCTACCTCCTGGATTTCTTCTCTGGCCACTCTTTCATTGGCTGCTCTATCATGTGGTTCCCTTTGAACAGAACAGCCTTCCAGTCCAAACTCACCTGGAGGACTCTCCATCTGTCCATCAAACCCTGACAGGAGTATTACCTTCTTTGTAAAGCCTTCTCTGATTGCACCTCCTCCCCCAACTTAATTATTTCTCTACCATGTATATACATCTAGTATTCTAATTATAGATATCACATTGAAGACAGACTTAAATGTTTCTTTTTCTGCCTCTTGCACTAATCTGGTTTGCTCTTGATAGCAAAGGCCATACTTATGCATCTTCGCATTAGCATCATTTAGGATGGTGCCTAGCATAACTGAATAAATGCATGTCAAATTGGGTTGAACGAGCCAGGCTAAGACAAAACGGTGAACCTACAATGTGAACATTAATTAATCAGCATATTATTCCAGGAGTATTCTAATTAATATTTTATTGTAAGTCTATCTTATCAATTAGTCTAGATCACTGGTTCCCAGGCTTTTTAATTTCATGGGCCAGTAAAATTTGCAAGAAAGTTTTGGAAATTGATATAGGCTTAATTTTCTATATTGCAAAGTAAAGGCATAAAAATAAGTATAAATAAATTCTCTGTCTATTCTCCCCATTATCACATAAGGATATTTTAAAACCAAAAACTAGGAAGGTTGAAACTTCAGAATGAAAATTTTTTCAATAAATTTAACATGAAAAACTTGCACAAACCTCCAATTTGGAGTATTCTCCAATACTCCAGTGAGAACACTTACTGCACTTCACATTACTGATGCATCTTTTCATCTATTTTAAAGTTTTGGAAATGAAAATCTGCCTAACGTGTTTTTCTCCCATAACGTACACGAGGTGGGGGTGGAGGGCTATTTGGCCTTTTGTTAATTTTCATTCTACCCATGAGTAAATATTAAAGTATCATCACTAATTGACTTGCTAGCTTCCTGCAGGAATATTTGTAAAAAAATAAAATAAAATAAAAAAACACATTGTTTATGCTTCTTGAATTCCTTTTCACATTTATCATGTTTTAGAGTTCCTTTCCTTTCCTTTTGAGAAGCTTACCACTCTTTAAAACATCATTGTTTAGTCTTTAGAAAGTCCCCCCATTGTCAGTCAACAATTCAAACAAAAAATATGTGCTTTTCTTCTTTCTTTTTTTTTAAGATTTATTTTATTGTTTTTGACAGAGACAGAGAGAGACGGAGAAAAGGGGGAGGGCCCAGAGCAGTCTCCATAGTTTTACATCATCAGTATTTGACATGGTTTTATTCCACGAGGTGGGCAGAGGGCCGAGCAGGGCAGGAAGCAGGCCAGGGGCCTCCTGTATGGGAAGCACGCCCCCATGAGCTAGGGGCCAAACCAGGGGCCTCCCACATGGGAAGCCACCCCAGTTCAGCCTATGGGTCGGCACAGGGCAGGGCCTAGACTTGATTCTCAGACCTCGTGGTCTGCAAGGAAACACTTAACCTGCTGAGCCATACCAGCATCCTCGCTTTTCATTTTTAAAGATTTATTTTATTGTTTGAGAGAAGGTGAGAGAGAGAAGAGGGAGGGCCCAGAGCAGGCTCCATGGTTGTACATCATTAGTTGTGACATAGTTTCATTCCACACAGGTGGATGTGGGGTTGCTTGAGGTGGGAACCAAACCGGGGGCCTCTGCCTTCTCTAGGGTGTCATTCTGGCAGTTACCAGTTGTGCCCAAGTTTAGCATATGGGTTTGCACAGGCTGGAGCCGGAATGTAACCCTAGACCTCACAATTTCGAGGCAAAGGTCAACCACTGAGCTATCCCGGAATCCCCTATAGGTGCTTTTAAAAAATTTTCTTACCCATATATGTTCTGAGCTTCCAAAAATTTAGGTTAAATGCCTAATAAGCATCAATGAATGTCATAGTATCTATGCTGTGTCACAGTTATGATAATGATAATGTGAACTATATTAAAGCACATAGAGAAATGTTTTTTGTATTATTGCAAATATATATCAGGGCTGTCCAGAAAAAAAAACCAGCCATTGTCAATATAATGAGAACAGTTATGTGGCTGAATACTTTCTGGACAGCCCCCATATATATGCTTTTTTAAATAGTGCAACCCAATCAGATATAAATTCTTTATGATAGAGTAGCTCATAATGACTAAGCATCCTACAAAAATATCTGATGCCATGGTAAAGGTCTAGAAACGCCACCTTCTAAACTGAGCCAAATAATTGATTCCTTATTCTGTAAGATACATGAATAATATACAGATCACCCACCATTTAATAAAATATTATCTTTATTTTGTCTTACTTTAATTTCAGTACCTATTTTAGATCATCTAGAAGCTTTATATTTTAATACTATTGTTATTAATTGGGATATCTTTATTAATAAGACCTTAACTTTATCCAAAATACATATATTACTGCTGGTATGTTATTATTCCTCCATTTTCTTTCCTTTTTCATTACAAGGAATTTCCATTGTATGAAAATATGAATTTAAAGAAGAGATAAATCAAGGACCACATATTGACTTTATAAGTGAATTACTCTGAGGGATTTTTTTTAGAATATTATTCACTTTAGATCTATTTCTACTCACAAACAGCTTTTTAGAAGTAACAGGGATTACATAAAGAAAGACACCTATATTCAGTAAATCCCCTTTGTCTACTCTATCACTAAAAATATCTTTGAATTCAGCAGCCAAGAGCGTAATATAGTGGTTACCTTTCAGATTAGATTTTTAAATTATTTAAAGGAATGAACAGTTCATCTGTCATGTTAGGATGGTTATCTAGTACTATAGTGAAATCACTTGGAAACTGTCTTAAAAACCTGGCCATATTTCAATGTGTTATTTTAAAGTGTTGCTCTGGTAAGTATGAATTTGTAACTGGAAAGGGATATGGTCCCTTTAAATGAAGATAGAAAGCTGTTCCTAGTTGAAGGAAAGTTTGGCAGGAAAATGTAGGCACTCTTTTTAATTCTTTGCTACCACCTATCAACTCATTATCTCATTTGGGAAAGGAATTCATGAATTATTTGAAGAACTGAGAAATATGTTCCTGGAGGGAAAATAGTTACTTGATCATACTACTGACAGAGGAGTATACCCTATGACTGATCTCCTTTGGGGGTTTCTGTCTGTTGATAAACAAGACAAACAAAGGACAAAGGAAAGTCTCTTTAATCCTACCAACTAAGCAAAATAAATAGATCACTTGTGTCAACAACAGAAGCAAACTGTTAACAATTGAAAACAGCCACCTGCAGGGGCTTTTGAACACAAGCTGCCCCAGAGCCCAGAATTACTATTGTTTAACACAATGGTCAGCAAACTTTTTCTGTTAAGAGCCAGATTGTGAATAATTTTGGCTTTGTGGGCCATATGCTCTTTGTTACAACAACTCAACTTGGTCACTGTAGCACAAAAGTGGCCATAAAGACTACATACATGAATATGCAGGGCTATGTTCCAATAAAACTTCGTGGATGCTGAGATGGAATTTTAATTTTCATGTATCTAGATATATCTTTCTTTTTTATTTTTATATTTTCAGTCATTTAAAAATATAAAATCCATCCCTAGCTTTCAGATCATGCAAAAAAATGGTAGTGGACTGAATTTACCTATGGACTGTAATGCTGACCCCTGGTCTCAACAGAGTTCTAATTCACTTAAAAACAATTATATTTTGGGTTGAATACCTAGTATGTATCTGGTACTATGCTAGGCCTGAGGAATATAATGGCTAACAAGTTAGACATGGCCCCAGTCCTCATGGAGCTTATGATATAATCCCACAATAGATAATTAGAATAAACAGTAATAAATAACTGTGAAGGAAAGGTACAGGATGCTCTAAGACTTGTAATCTAGAGTAAGGGGTCAGAGAAGGCTGCCCTGAGATAGTATTTTTTGACAAGGACTGAAAAATTAGTATAAAATGGCAAGGTGGTATGAGAGAGGGGTGAGAAAGAGAAACTATTTAGGCAAAAGGGACAGCACGTGCAGCACCCTCATGGCACTAAAAGGCCTGTGTGCTTTGAAAATACAAGTGAAGCAACCAGAGTTAAGCAGTTAAGATGGAGAAATAGGAAACACAAAAGCATTTGGAGACTAGTGGGTCTTTATTCAGAGTAGTAGAAAGCTATAGTATGGAGAATAGATTCGTAAGACTCCACAGTGATGACTATAATAGAGAAGGCCTCTAGACCCTAGCCAGGGGTGGCGAACCTTTTGGCGATTGAGTGCCAACGTTTATGAAATAAGAGTATACTCACTCGACTTGCGTGCCAACGCATCGAGTGAGATAGAGGTATTGATTATTTTTATGTCTATAAGAGCATCAACTGACGGAGCCTGCCATCAATGTCGAACAGTCCCGGAGCAAGGCGTGAGGATTAAAGAAAACCAAAGAGCATGGGATTGGGAGGGCTGTCAGCATGCAATCATATTCCAGCCCCGAGTTTATTTTTACAGCTTCTTTTATAGTAAAAGAGTACGTGCACAGCTACATGGCTACAGAGTAAAAGTTAACTTGACACAAAACAGAGATTATTTTTCTCAGGACTAAGCAGAGATATCACGTCTACAGAGCAATTGTTTATTTCATTGCAAAACAGCAATAATTGGGTGACTAAATGGTCAGAGCATTCTTGGGAGAAGAACTTACTGGTACACTAAAGATGAATAATAAACCATATCAAATCCAAGTCTTGAAGGTCAGTGGAGTTCTGCCTATCTCCAAGGCCCCGGAGTTAGTTGTGCTCCAGCCAAGCAGAAACATTCCAGTACCCTCCCGTAACTCCTTGAGGGGAAAAGGCAAGAGAAGAGAAATTCCTATAGAAGAGTTGGGGGGATGAGGCTCTGTGCCTCATCTCTTATGCTCCCCATATATTATTCTGATGGCCCCTATGCGACTGTGCCTGTCTTAGGTTGTTCCTTCCTGAGGAATCTTACCTGTCATTGACTAACCAGCCATCCTGTGGGGCCACACAAGGTGAGGGAATTTCTCAGACATGTCTTTTCATTCTTGCCAACTGACCTCAGCGGCCAGTGAGTGTTTTGTCTAACTCACCAGCCCGCTCCTGACAATAAACAATAATTTTTTAAATGGTATTCACAGCTCTGTGTGCCGAAATAATTGCTTTGCGTGCCACTTTGGGCATGGGTGCCATAGGTTCGCCACCCCCGCCCTAGACTCTTGGTCCCAGAGTCAACATTACTATTTTACCATGCCAGGCACTGTTCTTGATATTTTACATGTATTAACTCATTGAAATTTCACAAAAATCCCTAAGTAGCGCTATCATCCCTTTGTGGAAGAGAAAAAAATGAAGAAGGTATGTTCTATGTACGGGAACATAGGCTTGGCTCAGACCCAGTCTCTTTTCTGACAGATTATTCTGTTTACTAGGAATGAGACCTAAATTCAATGAGGTAGCTGCCCCAGGTACCTGTGGAAGCCCTTATGAGTACTCATTGCTATAAAAATATCCCTTATCAATGAAATGTTTGGGACATATTTACACTAAAAAAAAAAAAAAATCCCTTCTGTTGACCTAAAACTCAGATCTAACTGGGCATCCTGTATTGGGCAAGCTTACACTAAAGAAGCAAATATATTTTCTCCCATAAAACCTCAATGTCAGCTAGATAAATCTGGACACTTAATATTTACAAATGAGCCTGAGTATCTCACACAAATCCAAAAGCCTTCCCAAGGGTTTTTGTGAAATAGCAGGGCAGGGGTGTGGGTTGGGAAATTCTGTTTCCACCTTTGCCTCCAAGTTCATTCTTTCTCCCTGAGGACTCATCTCTGAGCTCTTCCAATATCAAGAAAACCAACAAACCTATGGAAATATTATGAGAGTGGTAGATTTCAGGGGAGAGTTGAGAGTTGAAGGGAGTAGTCCCATCAGGCACAGCCTTGCAAACAGCTCAAAGTCAAAAAAAAAATTTTTTTTTAACCAGGTGCTTAAGAGAGCTGGTTGCTTGAGTTCCAGTAAATGGAGAGTCCATTTACATTTATTCAACATCTATCACTCCCCATGGGTGCAGGTTAACTGAGAGTCTACCTTAGTACTTTATTATACTCTCTCCTGTAGTGTCCTTTCAGCCACCTATCACCAATGAGTTCTCACTGTCCTCTGCCCTGATCCCTGGGTCACTCTCCCCCTCTTGACATGCCCCTTTCCCTCCTCTGCCTTCTCCACATTTTCCCACTAGCCAAGAATTTTTCTCCTGTAGAGCAAACTCCCAAATTAAGCAGTTTTGATTCCCTCTCTAAAGCTTTGTCGCCAGTTCATATCCAAGACCTCAGGGGTCTCAGTTACTTACTGAGGCATTTTCCCAAAACAGACAACTTGAAATTCTCCCTGAGAATTCTGATGCTAGCAGTTGAAACAATCATTTTTTCTTAAGTTGTTGGCATGATTTTTTTTGGCTAACATGGATAAAAAGCTATCTCTTTGGGTTGTATTCAGGGGGGCCATTTTTACTAGTTACATCTTTGCTTTCTTGGGTAAAGTGTAACTGTTTTTTGGTCTGTGGCTAGGTACAACAAAAGTTTAGGAAAAACATAATGGGCCACATTTTGGATTGCATTATGGATTCTAACAAAACTTCTTTCTACCTCTACCTTTAAATATCATTCATAATTAAAGTGATTACTTTTTCAAGGTAAAGAAAGAATAATTTACTATGCTAATAATTTACCATAATGTACTAAAGCTGAAAGCATTACTTGACTTAAAAAAAAAATGAGGGATGCCAGGATGGCTCAGCAAATTAAGCACTTGCTTTGCAGCCCCAGGGACCGAGTATCAAATCCCAGTCTTGGCCCACGCAGACCCATGTGCTGAACTGGGATGTGCATCCCATGGCATGCTCCCCCCAACTTCGGCTCTGGCCCCCAGATTTGACCCATGGCTTGAGGGGATGTGCCTCCCATGGGCCAGGCCCCCAGCCTGGTTTCTGCCCTACGCAGCCCCCACCCACCTGTGTGGAACAAAACCATGTCAAAAACTGATGACATACAACTATGGAGACTGCTCTGGGCCCTCCCCCTTCTCTCTGTCTCTTTCTGTCTCTGACTCTGTATCTCTCTGTCTCTGTCAAAAACAAAATAAATATTTTAAAAAATGAATGAAATGTACTATCAGGTAAAAGAGAAGAGAGAGGAGGCAGAACCATATGAAAAATATTGTCTCAAATACAGACTCAAAGTGAAAGGGTGGAATAAAATATGCCAATCAAATGGCATACAGAGGAAAGGAGGTCTAGCCATACTTATATCTGACAAAACAGACTTAAGGATCAAAAAGGTAATAAGAAATACAGATGGACATTTTATAATGATAAAGAGGACAATACAATAAGAAGATATGACACTTACTAATATATATGCCCCCAACCAGGAAGCACCAAAATTTACAAAACTACTAACAGAACTAAAAGGAGAAATGGACAAAAATACAAGTATAATAGAAAATCTAAACACCCCCTTGAGAGCCATGGACAGAAAATGTCCAAACAGAAAATATATAAGGAAATATCAACTTTAAATGATACATTACAGTAATTGGACATAATTGACATTTACAGGACATTTCATCCTACTACATATGACTATACATTATTTTCTGGTGCACATGGAACATTCTTAAGGATAGACCATATGCTAGGACACAAAGCTAGCCTCAGCAAATGTAAGAAGATTGAAATCATACCAAGCTCTGAAATTGAACATCAATTGCAAAAAGTAAGCAGCAAAAACCATATATACATGGGGATTAAACAACATGTTATTTAAAAAATGGCTGGATCAAAGAAGAAATAAAAGAAGAGATTTTAAAACACATAGAAACTAACAACGATAAAAATACAACGTATCAAAATTACTGAGATGCAGTGAACATAGTAGCACAAGGGAAATTTATATCACTACAGGCCTATCTGAAGAAGCAAGAAATATCACAACTGGGGAAGCTGGGATGGCTCAGTGGATTGAGCGCTCACTTTGCAGCCCCGGAGCTGGAAGATCAAATCCTGGTCCTGGCCCAGGTGGACCCATGTGCTGAACTGGACTGTGCCCCCAGTTCAGTTCTTGCCAGGGCCTATGCTGGAGGCTCCAGGCCCAGTTCCTGCCCTGTGCAGCCCCGTACCCACCTGTGGAGTGAAACTATATGGAAAACTAATGCTGTCAACTATGGAGACTGCTCTGGGCCCTCCCCCTTCTCTCTGTCTTTGTCTGTCTCTCTCTCTGTCAAAAAAACAATAAAAATACATCTTTAAGAAATATCACAACTAAGGGATGATGCCTGGAGAGCTCAGTGGTTGAGTGCTTGCCTTATAATCATGAAGTGTTGGGTTCAATTCCCAGCCCATGCAAACCCATATACTGAACTGCAGCACAACTGGTAACCACCAGGATGGCATGCCAGCAAAAGTTCTCACCTCTCATGCAGGAGGCCCCAGGTTTGGTTTCTGCCCTGCGCAGCCCCACATTCACCTGTGTGGAATGGAAGGAACCATGTCACAACTAATGATGTACAACTGTGGAGACTGCTTTGGGCTCTTCCCCCTTCTCTCTGTCTGTCTCTCTCTTTCACTTTCTCTCAAAAACAATGAATCTTTAAAAAAATAAATAAATAAATAAATAAATAAATAAATAAATAAATTATATATATATATATATATATATATATATATATATATAAAAGAAAAGAGCAATCACAAGCGAGCAGCCTAACATCACATCTTAAAGAACTAGAAAAAGAAAAATACCCAAAGTCAGCAGAAGAAAAGAAATAATAAAAATTAGAGCTGAAGTAAATCAAATAGAGAACAGAAAAACAATAGGAAAAAGTAATGTAATAAAGAGCTTTGAAAAAATTAATAAAATTGACAAACCCCTGGCTAGATTCACCAAGGGAAAAAAAGAAGAGATACAAATAACCAAAATTAGAAATGAAAGAGGGGATATTACAACTGATATCACAGAAATACAAAGGATCATATAAGAATATTATGAAGGGCTATATGCCACCAAATTAGTAACAAAATAAATGGACAAGTTTCTAGAAATATAGTCTCCCTAGACTGAATCAAGCAGAACTGGATAATCTAAACATACTAGTCAACAGTAAGGAATTAAAGCAATCAATTAAAACCACCCCAAAGGAGAAAGTCCAGGACTAGACAGTCTTATAAGTTTTACCAGGCATTGAAAGAGGAACTAACACCTATCCTCCTCAAATTCTTCCCAAATATTGAAGTGGCAATATTCCTAACATCCTATGAGGCAAACATTACCCTAATACCAAAGCCAGATATGGGCTACACAAAAAAGAAAACTAGGGACCAATATCTCTGATGAACACAGATACAAAAATTCTAACAAAATACTGGCATATAGATTATTAAGGTATTAAAACAGCTATCCATCACAATCAGTGAGATTCATCCCAGAAGCAAAAGAATGCTTCAACATATGCAAATCAATCAATGTGGTACACCATATAAACACAATAAAAGGTAAAAGCCATATGATTATATCAATTGATGCAGAAAAGGCGTTTGACAAGATACAACATTCATTTGTAATCAAAACTCTTAATAAACAAATATAGAAGGAAAGTACCTCAACACAATAAAGGCCATATATGACAAACCCTCAGTGAATATTATACTGAATGGGGAAAAACTGAAAACTTTTCTTCTAAAATCAGGAACAAGACAGGGATGTCCCTTTTAACCACTGCTATTCAATATAATACTGGAAGTTGTTGCCAAAGCAATCAGGTAAGAATAAGAAATAGAAGGCATCCAAATTGCCAGTGAAGAAGTAAAACTGTCTTTTTTTGCAGATACCATGATCCTTTATATAGAAAGTCCTAATGGCTCTGCCGAAAACTACCAGAAATAATAAACAAATACAGTAAAGTTGTAGGATACAAAATCAATGTACAAATCCATAGCATTTTTATACATGAACAACGAAACTTCAAAAATAGAAATGAGAAAAATAATATTATTTACGATTACAACAAAAAGAACAAAATAACTAGGAATAAACCAAGAATGTGAAGGACTTATATATGGAAAATTATAAGACATTACTAAAAGAAATTGAAGAAGACACAAAGAAATGGATATTTTGTGTTCATAAATTGGAAGGATCGACATTGTTAAAATGGCCATATTTACTCGAAGCAATATATAGATTTATGCAATTCCCATCAAAATCTCACAATCTTTTGAGAAATAAATTTTTTAAATCATCAGATTCAGGCAGGCAGGATGGCTCAGTGGGTTAAGTGCTTGCTTTGCAGCCCCGGGGACTGAGGGTTGAGTCCCGGCCCTGGCCGGTGCGGACCCATATGCTGAACTGGGGTGTGTTTCCCATGCGGGAGGCCCCCAGCCCGGTTCCCACCCTGCACAGCCCCCACCCACCTATGTGGAATGAAACCATGTCAAAAACTGACTCTTGGCCCTCCCCCTTCTCTCTGTCTCTCTCTGTCACTCTCTCTCTCTGTCAAAACAATAAAATAAATCTTTTTTTAATTCTCAACAATGGTCACGATAGTTATAAATTCCTCCAACTGGGTAATTGCAAGTCCTAAAGAATTTCTTAAAGGATAGTTGCTGGCCTTTCTGACATGATAATTTTTTTCTTACTGCATCAAACATTCAGATTTCTACAAAGATTGGGTCCTTTTATGTTAGGCCCTAGCAAAAATATGCTAGGTTTCTGTATACAAACTGGGGAATTTCTATTTTCCATTCTTCTGTTCATTCCAAAATTATTATGAATGTCAATTACATGCCAAACAATGTGTTAGGTACTGTGAATTCATCAAATAACAAAGGTCTTTGCCTCAGGTTCCTTACAGTATAGACTAGATTAAAAAATTATTTTTAAATATTTATTTTATTGTTTTTGATGGAGACAGAGAGAGACAGAGTCAGAGAGAGACAGAGAGAAGGGGGAGGGCCCAGAGCAGTCTCCACAGTTGAGCTTCATCAGTTTTCAACAGGGTTTTGTTCCACACAGGTGGGTGGGGGCCCTGCAGTGCAGGAACTGGGCTGGGGGCCTCCTGCATGGGAGACACACCCCCTCGAGCCAGAGGCTGAACCAGGGGGCACGAACCAAACTGTGGGCCTCCCGCATGGAAAGCACACCCCAGTTCAGCATATGGGTCCACACGGGCAGGGGCCAGGACTCAATCCTTGGTCCCCGGGGCTGTAAAGCCAGTGCTCAACCTGATGAGCCATCCTGGCTTCCCCTAGATTAAAATTTTTTTTTTTTTTTTTTTTTTTATCTTTTCACATTTATAGAGAGAAATTATCTTTTTGTCTTCAGTGCATAGTTATTTCTATTTTACTTTTTGACAGATAGAGAGAGAGACAGAGACAGAGACAGTTAGAGAACCAAACTGTGGGAACTCCCCAGTTCAGCACGTGGGTCCTGCCTGGGCCGGAGCCGGGATTC
>PVKE010032683.1:0-18342 GCA_004027555.1 Craseonycteris thonglongyai
AGAGAGGCGGGGAGGGCCCAGAGCAGTCTCCATAGTTGTACATCATTAGTTGTGACATGGATTCATTCACAGGTGGATGTGGGGGCGCATGAGGTGGGAACCGAACCAGGGGCCTCCTGCCTGGGAGGCGAGAATCTCCACCACTGAGCCAACCTGGTGGTTACCAGTTGCACTGCAGTTCAGCATATGGGTTTGCACAGGCTGGGGCGGGAATTGAACCCTGGACCTTATCAGGCAAGTGCTCAACTGCTAAGCTATCCCTGCATCCCTGGAGTGTTCCTTTTTTTAAATGTAAAAAAGTAATTAATTTCATTATAAGCACTTACACATTTAGTGATGGAGAGTAACAGGCCTGCTGGTGAAACAGGTCATCCAAAATAGAGATGGTATCAAACTAGTGGTCAAGGACTAACTCCTAAAAAAAATACAACTCTTATCCAGGATTAATTTAATTTTAAAAACAAATATAAGCTATCAGTTCACTCTTCTTAATTTAACTATAGACACTCTACTTCTGGTATAACTGTCAGGTAAAAACATACCGTACATCTTTACAACTTGGTATTCCCAAGTTCTTTAAAAAAAACATTGCACAGAAAGGAAATAAATACAAAAATAGTTCAAAAAATACACTAATAGGCAAAAACATATGGGGAAGAGGAACATGTAGTTTTGGTTTAACTTGAATTGAGAGAAGACTAGTCTGTATGGAAAATGTGCATCCTGAGAAGTCAGGTGTGAAGATTTTAGAGAAGGAATTTAACTTAATCTCCCCATTTCCTGAATAAAAATGACATCTCGCAAGTCCTTATACGTGGCTCAGATACCTACCTCACTTGGTGGTATTACTTACTTACTAAACTAAAGAGTGAAAAACTTGGGAATACAGCATAAGAAAAATAAAATAACCACATGTGGTATTGCCCTTTTGGTGGCTACTTTAGATCTTTGTTACTAGAAAATTCCTGAAGAAAATTTAAATATAAGTCTGTGGCTTTGCTGAATCAAGTCTCCCAGTTAATAATTAGAAAACACCCTAGGTTTGGACTAATAGCATTGTTGATGGTACCTATTATAGCGGGACAGCTAAACAAAGTCTGTGTCTCAAAACCAGTGTTATATCAATCTCTGGGTTGAGAGGAATAAAAGGGAGTATAAAATCACAAGATGTGCAGACATATCTAAGACCCCGTCTTTCTGGATCCATACTTCCTTCATGGTCTTCATTATTATAAATGTTTGCTGCAATTTGCCACACATGCCTGATATTGTCTGATGATGAAGAACAGATTACCCAAGGTTCATTGGGATTCCAGGAGAAATCAGATATCTTGGCAGTGTGATCACCATGAATAAACAACTCTGGTGGCCCATCTTCTGCATCTTCTGGGGATTGTTTCTCTCCAATGTTACTTAAACCCAAGGCATTCAGTTTGTGATCAGTGTCATTGGAAGCCAAAATAGTCTCATTGTGAGGTGACCACTGAACCTGGAATATTTCATCCTTATGCGATCAAAGAAATGCAACTTAAGTCTCAAATTTCTCAGATCTCACAAAGCAACAATCTCATCAGCTGATCCTATTGTAAGAATGAACTCACTATAAGGACTGAAAGAGGCAGTTCACTTCAGCAGTGTGAGCATCAACTGAGTGGCGTGGTTTGGAAGTATTGTTTGAATGAGTATCCCAGATCATAAGTTTCTGATTATCAGCAATTGACCTAAATAGAGACTCATGGAGCAGATGCCAGGAAACATCTTCTACTGATGCTGTATGCCCTGTAAAGATGGTCTTCTCATCCACAATTTTTTCTTCCTTTGGAATAGCACTGATGTCCTATAGGCAGATGGTATGGCCATCTGAAGGACTAAGTAAGTACCCACTGAGATTTCGGTTTCAAGAGAACCCGTAGCATTCCTCCTGATGTCCACAGAGATGCAAGTCTGGGTTGCACTCTCCCGAAGGATCTGGTTTAGAAGAATGATTTTTATAGTAAAAAAACAAGAACATCACTGAATGGAGTCTTTGTTGCAATGATGCAAGGGTTCTGGGGGCATATAATGTGCCCTGTTCACTTCTCCTTCAGGGTTAATCTTGGTTTTTATTTCAATGTTTCCACTAACAGAGCCACAACCTTCCATTCTCCTTTCTCACTGTTATAGTGTGAAGCATCAAACTGAGCGTCATGGTTAGGAAGCTGCACACTGGCTAGCACAAGGTGGTTTTGTTCATCTGATGTGTGTGTCCCCAGAACAAGTTGTTGAAGGCTGAAATCTTCCTCTTCTGGTCTGGTTACATCTGGGAGCCACTGTGCAGGTAGGCTGGGCCACTGCAGAGCATGGGTCATCACCAAATCATAAAGAAAAGGGGTGGTCTTTTTCATAGTTTGTACTCTCCGTTGATCACATGTTCTTCTACCTCATCGTCAAAGGCTGCTTCCTCATTGGCCATGGTGGGCAGGCAAGCCAGGGGGATCCAGGGTTGAGCATTGTGGGAGGGGCCTGAATGTTCCTTTTCACTTAGTAAAATAAAAAATGATATTATCACTCAAGAGACAAATATGTAGGAACTGCTAAAGTGCTGAGCAAAACAGGAGTGTGGGAGCTATACTCCTCTCAGAGGGCAGAGAATGAATTGGCTAGGACAACATGCTGGAATTATGGTTAATGTTGCGGATGTAGTTGAATTTGTGGTCAGGATTTTAAAGTTGGATTAGTTAGGATTGTAGTTTTTCCTCCCCCTGACATTTAGTATTGGTTTGGGTATAAATTTGGAATAGGCAGAAAGCTAGATTTAACCAGGATTGCAGTTTTGTTGGCTAAGCACATGGTGGGGAGATAAGCAGGAGAATTGAGAGCATATAGGAGGGAGTGATTTTAGAGGTGTGCCGTGGAATTTAAACTGGGGAAGTGAGGAAGTGAGAAGCCCAGGGACATATAAGAGTGGTTAAGACCAATGATTTAGATATCCTGGGGCACCAAAGCATTGTTGGAGTTGAGGAAAAAGAAGAATTATGCCGAAAAGATCATGGATATAATTAGAGAGAGGGACACTTGAAAGTGAACATTTGAAGGCATGAAATTATTGGTGATGAAAAGGGGGAAGTAATGATCATGAAAGCGAGTGGCTGAAATGGGATAGGAGATAATTTTAATGGCAAGTGAAAAGATCAAGGATCTGACAGATCTCAGTGGTTATTGAACCAACCAAAAATTATTACAGCAATAGAAGTGGAGAGACAGTGAGCAAGGGCAAAATTCTTTCATTTAATGAAAGCAATTGACAGGGAGGAAAGTAGATCATTTCAATGGCAAGTATAGGGTGATATAGCTGCAGTTTGCAGGGCAGAATCAGGATGATTAGTCTAGACAAGACAATGAGAGATGATGAGACCTACCCCTCCTTCAGGACAAATGGTAACAGAATAAGTATCCACCCCTTGAGAGAGCTGCAGAGGGTCAGTGCCTGTTGGAGGCACTTGAGGTTTCAGTTGGAGGGAGAAGGCCATGAATTCAGGGAAGTTCAGAGTATAGATGTTTTTATTCCTGACAGATCATGAGTTCCAGAGGGCCCAGGGGGAGGGTTTGGAGGGTGGTGAAGTGAAAGGAGATTGGGTTAGACAGGGGGATAGAGGAGTCTGTGGGGCTAAGAAGGAGACTGAGATAAAGACATCGAAATTGGTTCCTAGTCTTCTGAGGAATGGATGGATTAACTTTAAGCAGAGGCTTCTTGGACAGGCCTGTCATTGAGTGGTAGTTTGGGGTTGGGGGTGGGGGGTGGGAATGTTGAGTGAAAGTGAGCATAACGTCATAGTGGGTGCATGGCTGCCACCCCCGGTCTGCCTTCAATTCTGATGTACTTAGGTCCAGACCAGGGGAGGAAAATGTACCAGGGGAGCTTCAATCCTGCTAGTGAGCTATCAGACTGAGGAGAGGCCAATCTGGCTAGTAGGAGGTAATCTCTTATTTACACAATTATGGAGAAATAAGATCATTTATATAAAGAAGGCTCTGGGCCAACCTGTTTACTCATTTTTGTTTGCTGGTCTTGGAAGAAAATACAGGGACAAGATCTTCTTCTGAGAAAATTTGTTTAAATCATAAAAGGATAAAATGCTTTGATTCTCAAAGAATATTCTCATCCTAGATGTTTTTAGCAGTTTATATTTAACTGGGTATAATTCTTCTTAAGCACCATGTTGTTCCATCTTTTGAAACTGAAGATTAGTCTTTCAATGAGAAATCTGCATTTCATTGTAAAGATGGAACACAATGCCTTGGGCTCGCTTATTCTGTGGAGGAGGAGGCTTATTTTGGTAATGTATCTTTAGCATATGGTAAAAACAGTGAGTGCAGCAAATTTATTTCAGGCAAGACAGACTGAGACATGCACATGTATGGCTCAAGAGGCATGAGAGATATATACTCCATGCCCCGAACTTCAAGTAATAAACATTTCAGAGGTGACGTCAGCTGTCTTTTATTTCAAATTGGGTTTCTGTGATAAAAGAACCAGTGGGGGGTGGGAGAAGGAGTAATTTCAGAATGAGAGATGATTGTAATTAGAGTCAGCCGCTGATCCCTGTGCTAGGGAGATGTTCTTTCACTTCCTACTTCCTTTGGGAAAATACCAAATCTTAAGAATTTTCCCATTAGGTCTGACCAGTGGTAGTTTGTGCCTCAGATTCTAAATATTAAACCTCAGTAGAAATTGCACAGAAAAAGGCTCATGTTCTTTCCAATGCCTCAGATTCACTCCCAAGCAGTTTGGGGACAGGAAGCATCCATAAGTATGTCCACCATTAGCCATCCAGTCCCGACCATTTGCCCACCATTATGGCTTTTGAATCTATTCTCATGCATTTCTGCTTTCATTGTCCTATTTCAGACCCTCAACATCTTTCAACTGTGTAATTACTGTAATTTGTGAAAAGGTGAGTAGCATGACTTTCATCTGGATTAAAGGGAAGGCTTTCTTTGCAGGGGTGGGGTTTGAACCAGGTTTTAAAGGATCTTTAGAATTTTGAAGGATATTTCAGATAGGAGGGGTGTTTTGAGTGAAGGAATCATGATGAGAAAGCACAGGGCCTGTTTGGAAGGTACTGAGTTGACCAGAGTTCCCACTGGGAAGGCGAGAGAGGAAAATTGGATGGAGCATGATTTAGTTGTACTCCGATAACACAGTGCAGGCGACTGGGCTGTAATGGGATGATTGAGAACCACTCCTCCATTTTGGGTAAAAAATCAAGCTAATTTTTAGTTTCCTGCAAATTGTAATGGTGGGGAGAAGGTACAACAGTAATAGAATCTGCCATGGAGCGCCACCAGCTACAATGGCTTTAGTGCCTGTGGGAAAACATTTAGGTGTCCACTGAACACTGACTCCCTATGCCATTAGCAGGATTTCGGAATAGTTTTTGTTATAATAAACTCTTTGTTGTAATTGCAATTGCTGTAGAAGGATCTGGCCTGAGGACTCAATTTTGCTGCAATAAAATGTCATAATTAAAAAAGAAGGAACAAGAAGCCTAAGTGGAAATTCAGGCTCCAATAGAAGTTCTAATTTTGTCCAGAAATAAGGGGACAGAAGCAATCTCTACAAAAGAGACTTTATGCTAATGAAGGAGATTATTTCATAGGCGAAGATGGCCAGTGGCACATTCAAAATGCTAAAAATCCATCATTCACTTTACTGTTTTCTGTACTATGTCTACTACTAAGCCTAACAGAAAGAATGTGCTCAAGGAATACCTCTTGGATGAATGAACACAAAAAGTTATGGGCGTGGGAAGTGGTATTTATAATATTTACTTGGCTTAAAGTTGTTTTTTTATTGTCATATACTAAGATTATGCAGTAGTAACAAAGCTAAAAATAACCCACCATCCTCTCTAATGTTTAAGATTCTCCAGACCAGGGGATGCTGGGATAGCTCAGCATCTGAGCACTTGCCTTGCAATTTGCAAGATCTGGGGTTCGATTCCCGGCCCTGGCCTGTGCAACCCTGGATTCTAAACAGTAGTGCAACTGGTAATCACTAGGAAGGCTCAGTGGTGAAGGTTCTTGCCTCCCATGTGTTCAGCTTCCACCCTGTGCAGCCCCACATCCACCTGTGTGGAATAAAACCATGTCACAGCTAATGGTGTACAACTATGGAGACTGCTTTGGGTCCTCCCCTTTTCTCTCTGTCTCTGTCTCTGTCTCTCAGCATTTCTTGAAAAATAAAATAAATCTTTTTTTAAGATTTATTTTTATTGCTTTTGACAGAGATAGAGAGAGACAAAGACAGAGAGAGACAGAGAGAAGGGTTAGGGCCCAGAGCAGTTTCCATAGTTGTACGTCATCAGTTTTCAACATGGTTTCATTCCACATAGGTAGGTGGGGGTCATGCAGGGTGGGAACCAGGCTGGGGGCCTCCCACATGGGAGGCACACCCCAGTTCAGTATATGAGTCTGCAACGGCCAGGGCCAGGATTTGATCCTTGGTTCTTGAGACTGCAAAGCAAGCACTTAACCCACTGAGCCATTCCATCTTTCCCAAGAAGAAATCTTAAAAGGAAAAAAAAAAAAAATTCTCTAGACCAGAATGAAGAATAATTTGACTGAAGAATCCATAAAGCGAATAGATTCTGGACGTTTGATTCTGGCCAAAGTACCTCAACTTGTTGAAGCCATCATAATAAGAAGCAAAGGGAGAATACTTCGTATTTTGAGTTCAACCAAGGCTTAATTTGATTTAAAAAATGCAAATATTACAGCAGAGTGATTTTCGCGACCCTGTTGGTCTTCCCTGGAACCCCATTACCTTTTGAATTCTAAAGATTTTCTGCGGTTGGCAAAGTCAGTAGGGAATATAATGTCCAACCTTAGGCCAATTGTTTGACGGTGGGTTGCAGTAGAATTATATATCTAGTGGCTACAGGAGTTAGGGATTTAAGGTCTCACTCTAAAGTCACAATCCACATGTGAGAAAGTGGGATTTGGGGTAAGGAATCAAACGTGAATGGCTCCGGCTGTAAATACTGTGCTGCTGGCAGGAACCACAGTGTTGTGACGACACCCGACAAAGCCAAAGCATTGTACGCACAGGTTTGGGTTGACAGAGGGGTGAACAGGGGCTCCTCTGCGGACACAACTTGAACCTGCTGAAGTCTGCTGGAAAGAGAAACGACAGAAGGGCTGCGGTGGGAGACTTGTCTTTCCTCAGTGCTTGGGAGAGAAAACTCCTACTGCCCTCCAGCACTCTGGACAATAGAATTGTTAAAACAAAACAAACAAAAACCTGAATTTGTAGTTACTATAAAAGAAGTCGAAAATATATGGTCGTAGAAGGTACACTGGAATTCTCCTGGGAGAGACTTCTGTCACTTAGGTGAGGGGTGGACCTGGAATTACCGGTTGAAGGTACAAAATAAAAATCAACCTTTCCCTGGTGGTTCCTTTAAACCTTCTCCAGTAAATTCTGACTTTCGATCAGAAAGGCAGGATGGATGTGCCTGCCTTCCAGCTTCTGGGGAGACACGCTGTGGGAGTTCCATGACTTCGAAATAATTCGTGGATGTTTTGTGAAACCTTTTGACCTGGCTGGGAGCCTGGGGCTTCTGAGCATTTAAGAATAATCGGCAACATTGGAAAGGAGTGGATAGAATGTTTTATTAACGGTAGCTATTTTTATTAACTGGAGTCAGGGGAATACCAGAAAGGGTCAACATTTAGGAATTCTTTGAAAAGTCTTTATTTTACATCGGTTTTATTTTACATGCTTCGATGCTTTATTCCATGGCATAACAGACACTGCATTTTTCTGCTCTAACAAATGAGAGGGCCAAGATGAGGCTTTGAAATTTTCATGTGTTGTTGAAAGTGAAGGACTGTGGAGCGGGAGAGGGAGAGGGAGGGAGGCAGGTGAAGAGGTAACAGTAACTATCTTTAAGAATTTATAGTATGCACAATGATGTTTTACCCCCATTTCTCCTCTCCCTTGTGGCCATACTCAGTTTAGCATAGGTTTTATCTGTGCTTTAATTCCACAGGTGTATTTGAGTACCAACTACATAGAAAGCACGCGCTAAGGCGTATGAAGCTTTAGAAATCAGTAAGTATAGAGTGTTGGCTCATAGTCTCTTGGTTGGGCTTGGTTATCTGCCACTCGTAGGCTTATTACCTTGTCTACCCTCCATCCCCCAACCTCAAGATTGCGGGCCCAATATTTGTCCTTAGTACATAAAACTGTTAGGATTTTTTTGGTGGTAAGAAATAGAAACTGAACCAGGATGATTTAAACAAGAGATATTAGTAGAAAATTATGAAAGTTGCTCATGAGATCAAAGATTGAGGTTGGGGACAACAGGAAGCATGCAGCTTCTTGAGTTCTGGATAGGAACAACTGGTCAGGGCGAAGAGCTGCCTCAGCAATAAGGGAACTCGAACTATTGTACTATCGTTCTCATGTCGATATTTTAGGAAGGGAGCATCTGATTGGCCAGTTAAGGTCATATGCCCCCCCCACCCCCCGCTAGGGATGATGGGCTGTTGGTAACAACCATAATATACTTTCAGATGAAAATGAGTTTGTCAAAAATTGTGGTCTATGACTAAATTAACATCGAATAGGTACAGGACAGTCAGACAACCAACAAATACAGATCTTCAGGTAGAGTGTGGAGATCAGAGTGCTGGTGTGTTTGGTTCTGGTGGGGACTCTCTTCCTGGTCAGCAGATGGCCGCCTTATCACTGTGTCTGTCCTCACCCGTCCTTTGCTCATGCATGTGCGTGAAGAGAGGTATCTCAATCTCTCTCTCTCTTCTTGTAAGGCCACCAATCCTATTGGACTCTGATGACCTCATTTAACCTTAATTACCCCCAAAGGCTCTATCTCCAAACTCAGTCATATTGGAGGTTAGGGTTTCAATATATGAATTTTAGAGAAAGATAATTTATGACACTGGGATAAGTTATTTAACTTTTCTACATCTGTCATTAAATCAAGGACAATAATAAAGTGTATATATTATTTATTCATTAGTAATACTTATTGTCCCATCAATACGGACAAAGTCCTAGACTAGAGAATAGAAATGCATGGAAAAATCCTCACCTTATAGGACTATTTTAATAAATGAAACAATAATTGTTTAGTGTTTAGTAAAATGTAGTGTTCAACAAACATTAGTTGTTGTCATTGCTAATTGGTGAGAGACACACCTGGTTGAACTTGAGTTCATCGCCTGGATATAGAGGAGGTATGTCCATCTATCACATTATGGGTGAGGTGCTGGTACTGTGGTTAACGTGGCTTCAATAAGCCAATCCACGTGGCTTGAACACGTTCTGCTGTGCATACTTCACTTTACCCAGAGAGGCAGGCCCAGCACTGTGGGGAGCTCAGCTGTACCAAGATGAATGTCATGATTTTCCATAACTGAGATGAATAAGAATCACCGGGGCTCATAATGAAGATGGATAGGCAGACAAAACACAGTTCCAATACATCAGATCAGGGCTACAATAAAGTTACAAACAAAGAGCTGAGGGAGCTCAGAGAAAGGAGATGAGTTCTGCTTGAGGGTGGGAAAGGGTTCTCAGAAAAGTCAAATTTGAGTCTTTTCCTCTTAATTTTCAGGTACAAATTTAAGGGGGGTGGAGAGGGTGCATGAGCAGAGGAAACAATGCAGACAAAGATGCTCACTCAAGTCTGGGGAAGGTTCAGGATCCCAGGGTGGCTGGAGAAAAGTCTGAATTCTCTCTTAGAAGTTATAGAAAAACAAACTCTCAAGGGGTTTGAAGCAAGAACATGTCCAGCAGTTGGGAGGAAGGAGCAGGTCTCTCAGCTGGGAGGCTGTGACAGAGCTGAGGGCTGATGAGGGCCTAGCAGGGCAGGGGGACAGAAGTGGACATGTGAGATATTTATGAGGTTGAACTTGTGGAATTCAGTGGCTTATTGGATGAGGGAGATGAGAAAGTTGGAGCAATCAAGATGACTTTAAGATCTTTTACTTTAGGAACCAGAGGGGCCATTATTCGAACAAGAAATACAGATGGAAGAGTGAATTTGGGAGAGATAATGAATTCATGTTGAACTTACTGAGTTTGAGATTTCTTCATGGTTTGTTTAAGTGATAACTCTGTGACAAAGAGAGAAGTAACCATAGACTCCTTCATGACAGAGTGTTCAGCCTCAATTAGCTGCTGACAATCCTGTTAACCCACTTCCAAAAAAAAAAAAAAAGATCACATTCAAAACAGTTGAGTTGAAAAACTAATGTGAATGTCTGGCTGTAACTGAGTTGCCAACAAACTGGGAGGATGGAGCTAACACGTTGCCTGTTTCTGATCTTGAACACACTGTTTCTTTATTTAGAACCTCTTGCTAGTATCAATTAAGCCCCAGTTAAATTTGACATCTCTTAACCTTGCATTGGATCAAACTCATTGCTACAGCAGAACCCATATGGCACAGAGACAGTTGTAGGCATCAGCTCATTGCTTATGTAGAGGTGCTGGCCTGGTGCCAACCAGTAGTCACTGCTCTTTGTTAATAAACATGTTTGCTTTGCAGTCATTTTGTGCACAGGGCTCTGGATTAATTAGATCCAAATCTGTCATCCATCTAAGAAACCAGGAGAACTCACTCTCACTCTCCTTGCTTCTAAAGGAAAGGGAAGAGAAGATTTTGGCAAACTTCAAAAAAAAAAAAAATGTTTGCTTGTTTCCACAAGAATTTAACAGACTATCTAAATAGTCAGTGCAAATAATTTTTGATAATTAATAGGGAACAGAGATTGTGTTGGGGGTTGACTAGATGAGACTGTAAAGGAATCAAGGTGAGACTTTTCTCTGGAACATGAACTCGTTGATTTGTTTAAAGCCCATTTTGTTTCTGTGCTTGTTTCCTTGAAAGCTGGTGGCTTTTGTTTGGGTGTGAAGACTTAGGAGGAGAGCCCCTCTAGCCATCAGGTCAGAAGTGTGTTCAAGTGGAGACACAGCCAGCAGGGTTCTGTGCACAGGTGTGAGCAGAGAGCCAGGAGCCTTTCTGGGCAGCTCTGTGGCGGAGCTGCTGTAACTCTGCCTTTGGAGTTCGCAGCCCTGAGCCACCTCAGGCTGAGACCCCTCACCTTGCGCGACTCCTGCCTCAGCACTAATGAAACCTCCTTAGACATGTCTCATGCAAAACCCTTCCCGGAGTCAGTATTTCCAGGCGATTGTGTCTTACAGTAATACAAACATTGTTTCTTGTATGGAAACACAAAAATTCAAATTCTACACTTCCCACCCTATGTAGTAGATCACTTAGCCTAGTGCCTGACACATGTTTATTTAATCAACGGAATGATAGAGGTAGAAAACAGAAAACTAAACCCACCTCTGTGTAATGATTTCTGCTATGTCTACATATCTGCCTTAGAAAGGCTCCTACTTGCTATATATATTTAACCTTTGGCCTCTTGATTAAAAAAAGAAACCCAGGCCATCCACAGGTTTGTTTTAAAGAGGGCTGCTTAGCCTTGTTTAAATCATCCACATTGCTGCAAGCATGAATCTAGCATGTCTGACTATTTCCTGTTTCAGTTCTTCCAGCTACCACTTCATAGCGGTGAGTTGTTCACCACATCACTAGTAGGTGCTTAGAGATCGGCAGGTTGAAACGGATAGCTCTTTTCCTGCTTTCCAAGGTGATTTCCTCAGACAGCTGTGTAGTGATCTCCTCGTGAACAATCTGGGCTGACATCATTAGGGGGGGTCCTTCGAGGCACCCCGATCTCTACCTACCCTGATGACTGCTTCCAGCTTCCCAGCAGGAGGGGAGGATCTCAGTTTGTGCTCAGTACAGAAGAAAACCTCAGTGGTAGTGTAAAGCTACCTGTGACCGTGCCCAGGACGAGGGAGCCGTGGAGCTGGGACAGACGGGGCCGTGGCAGAAAAGATGGGTCCTTGCGAGCAAAGCCCTCACGCTTCTGACCAGGCGGAACAAGGTGGACATGAGGACGGATCCCGGGCGCGATGTCTAGGGCTGTGGCCACGGGGCAGCGTTGTCAGGGGAAGTGAGCGAATGCCAGTAGAGTAGGATCGGAAGAGTCGGATAGCTGGTGTGGCAGCTTCGGTCTAATTAGCTGGTTGTCGTGTAGATGCGGGCAGGCGGCCCTGCGGTGCTCACACAGCCTAGTGAGGCAGCCGCTGGGGGACAACGCTCTGCCCTAGAGCAGCTGCACGCATGCCCACCACCGTCCAGCTCATCCCAGGGCTGCACAGAGAGGTGCAGTGGGGCCAGCTGAGATGGGACTGTGAGACTTACAGCTGCTTGGCTAGCGAGGCACCTGGTCCTCCTTCGACAAAATCAGCCGTGTGATGTCATAACAACAGGACAGAATGTGACAGAACCTTGGCTCCAATCCTATCTTGCCAGCTCAGTGTTAATGGTGAAAGGAGAACCGGGCTCTCCCCTGTGGGGTCAGGAGGCCGAGTTCCAAGCCTTGCAGCTGATTCTGTACATCAGCAATCCAGGAGGAGGATTCACCACCCCACTTCTCTCATGCCAGCCTCTCCCTTGGCACATGTGGGGTCCAAGTGCGGGGTTAACCAGGGCTGACCGTCGTAAGCACTGGCTCTAGCTAGCATCTGTGGGATTGCAGGAGCTAGCCTCTCCTCTGGGAGGCTAGAATGAAGGCATCAGCCCTGGGCAAGCTAACACTTACCTCTCACCAGCTGATCAAGGCCTGGATTTTTAAAGTTACGGACACGTTCTTGGGAAGACAGAGAGATGCAGAAATACAGTAGTCCTCCACAAACAGCTTGCATTCAACTGTGAATTTCAACTGGAGGAACTTCTCCCGCTGTTAAGAATTCAATAATAGCACGCTGTTTGAACTGAATGTCTGAACCTTCTTCCATTTCAATGTGCACTGGGTGAGAAATGTAAGCATCTGTGTGTGCAAGGTCAAGAATGATGGAGGGGAGATACTATGCGATTACACAGAACCATTATATCCAGATATGTTTAATGTAACAAAAATATTACAGTGGAGGAATAGTTTATCAGCCCACCCTCATATGAGTGTGTATAGGCATCCCCTGGGGCCTTAGAATGTGTCTCCTGTGGATAAGGGGCCACTGTCATACAAACTGCCATTTATTGAATACTTACTATGTGCCAAACACCTTATTAAGCACTTTATCTGTGAATTATTATATATGAATAATTGATTGCAACAATTTAAAGTACAATATTGTTATAAGTAAAGCAACTGAGACAATCCGAGATTAAGTAACTGGCTGAAGTTCATTCAGCTGATCAATGACAAGGGTGGAATTTATACTCAGGAGGTCTGACTACTAATTCTGTGCTCACGGACATATGCTATGCTACTGCCTCGTTGCTTGCAATGGATTCAGTAGTAAGACAATGGAATCCAATTGCGTGTTCTAATGGTTCTGTCTCTGGGTTGCATGCTTGTAGTTATGAAGCTCAATAATAGGTATAATATCACATTAAGAGCATACAGGTGTGCTATGTGAAATAAAGAAAATAATAAGCAACTTATTTAAGCTTAGCAAATACTTTGTGTTGGCTCTGTGCTAAACAGACCTCTTCTGCTTGCTTATTCCTTTCATTGTTATTTTTTAATTTTAATAAAAATGCTTTAAAAAGTCCAAAATTAGTCACCATCTTGTGATTCTGAAGAATAGCATACTCTCAGGGAAATCATAACAGTAATACTGATGGTCTTTTTGTCCTTGTGGTTCCCATGTTATTGTTACCTAGCATTTGAATGCCATCGTATTTTTAGCTATCTAATATTAATCACGGTTTTGCCTTTTTAACACTATTTCAACCAATGCTTAGAATTACTGACATATTTGCCAATTTGTTTGCTCACTGTTGTTTCTTACAACACACTAATTTCCTCTGGGTTTGATTTCCTTCCTATTAAAAAACACCCTTTGTTAATTCTTTCATCAAAAGCATTTTCTTAATCTTGGTCTAAAATTCTTCCTTTGATCTTAATTTTTAATGACAATTTGGCTGTACATAATTTTTCTAAATTGACAGTTATTTTATCTCAATCTTTTTTCCTGGGATTTTGGGACTTATAATACTTTGTAAGTTTAAGTTGTACAATGTGATGCTTTGAACACACACACACACACACACAAAGCATCACATTGGGTATATATATATATATATATATATATATATATATATATATATATATATATTCACACATTCATTGCTTAAGTAGTTCCAGTTTTTTTTTGTGTGTGGTTAGAACTTATAAAATCTGGTCTTTTAGCAACTTTCAAATATAGAACACAATATTGCTAACTATAGTTGCCATGCTGTATGTACATTATTATATCCCCAAAACTTATTTTTCTCTCAGCCCACTATCTCTGATTTTTGTCACTATAGAATACTTTTTATCTTCTATAGTTTTATATAAACAGAATTATACAATACATAAACTTTTTGTCTGGCTTCTTTCATTCAGCAAAATAATTTTGAGATCCATCCTTGTTTTCATTGTGGGAAGATTTTTAATTACAAAATCAATTTCTTTAACAGACCCAGGTCTATTCAGGTTATCCATTTTTATCTTGAATAAATTTTGATAGCATGTGTTTGTCAAGAAATATGTCCATTTTTTCTAAGCTGTCAAACTTATTAGCATAAAAAGAGCATGTTTAAGGTTGTAACTATTTTTTAAGTGGTTGAGACCATGTTGCTGGGAGTCCTTTAAAGAACTTACAGTTGAATAGAAGTTAAGAATAAATATAATAATTCAAATACCAGTATGATAAGTACTTGGAGTTATTATGGCAGTGGGAGTTTTAACCTGGTCTTGGAAGTATCTAAAAAAGGACTTTTAAGATGAGGCCTGAAAGGTGAATAGTGGTTGAGTAGAAGAAATGACATTATAGTGGAGAAATTGTGTTTCAGGTACAGAAGGCATTATGTGCAAAAGTGTGTTCAGGGAGTTGAAGGAAAATCAGCATTACTAAAACATGTTGATCAAGAAATAGACAAGTGAGAAAAGGCATTTTAAGCATTTTGCAAATTTTAATTTCATTGTTAAATGTTAGTGGAGAGAGGAAGGAGGAATAAGTTGTGAAGTGCACAGAGAAACATGTTCACCAGGGTGGAGTGGCAAGTGTTAGCAGTGACAGGTGTACTACAGCTAATGCAGCCAGGTAGTCATCCACCTTGTGCATCTTTCTTTCTTTCAAGATTTCTTATTGTTTTTGAGAGAAGATGAGAGAGGGAGAGAGAGAAGGGGGAGGGCCCAGAGCAGTCTCTATAGTTGTCTGTCATTAGTTGTGACATAGTTTCATTCCACACAGGTAAATGTGGGCTGCGCAGGGCGGAAACTGAACCAGGGCCTCCACGTGGGAGACAAGGATAGTGAGTGTGAGAAGGTAAAACATGGTATATGAGAAGCACAGGGATTGGGTCTGGCCTTGGTGGTGGGATGTGGCCTCAGAAGAGATGAGTGTGATTAAGGAAAACATACTGGGGGACAGATAGTCACTCTTCCTTTAAATTTGTCCAAATGACTCCTCCATATGACGTCATGCTATAGACTCACTGAGATGACCAAAACATAGAATGCTCTGGTGTTCACAGTGAGAATGGAAACATTTCTCTATTCTTTTGGAATTTTTTGCTCCCCCCCCCTCCACACCCAAAGGATTTGATTGCCATAAAACTGGAGGGAGGTCCTCAGTAGATACCACTGGTGTGGAAAAATGTGTTTCCCCCTTTCCAAAAAAGTGGTAAAGTGGCAAGTGTGTGTTTCTGTGATTTTCTCCTCTTATCAACATAGAAGAACACAGTATGGCATTTTGCAGAACCAGATGGGGAAACTGGGCTGATGGTGTGCTTGGAACCTTGTGTCTGGGAACTACAAACCAGAGCTCATTAGTAGCAGTGTGGTAGCTGTGACAGGAGCAAGTTTTATAGGCAGTCGGCTTTAATTCCCAGAGTGCTGCCTATCTAAGAGAAAGCTAGACAGGAGCCCTGTTCGCTGGGCAACTGTGGGCACCTCTGTACGCAGTATTTCTGTGTGGTGCTCACTATAGAGAACAGCTTCTCCTACCAACATGTGAAGACAATATTTTTCACATAAAACTGGACTTGCTTCTTGTCTTGGGAATGGAGGTTCCCATGGATTATGTTCGTGATCTGCTCTGGTGATATGTGTAAATGTCTATGCTCCAAAGCTCATTTTCTAGCCTGTCGTTGTCCTACACAGGTTTTTAATTTCTGCCACAAATAAAGGATCTAAGCTCATCAGTATACAGTATTGCTGAGAGTGATAGCCATGTTCCCTAATCTGCAGCTAGCCAACAGTGTCCCATGTATGCAAGTATGTTCCAAGATTCCCACCTTGACTGGATATAGAAATATCTCTGTAAGGACAAGATTTGATAAGCGTTTTCAAATACCACTTAAAGGCCACAAAGGACCTTTGCCTTAATGGGGCTGAGTGTGTCTGACTAATGGCTTAGACACTGTGTCCAAGCAGAGGAGTAACTAGCTGAAACCTGCATATATTTAATCATCAATTGCACTAGTTAATCCTACTCTACTTCCTGGCTAGTTAACTGCTTATAAATATTCCTGATTGGTAATGAAATTGTTCAGTATGACAGAAACAGCACCAATCCGTCAGCAGGTCTGGGAGAAATTATGCTTCACACACACGTGTAGGTAAGTGGGTGTGTAAGAATATATAGCGATTGGTGGGGAGGAAGGAATCTTGGTGGATTTCTAAGTTGTGAGGATTTGCTTTGGTTACTGATAGCACAGCCTCTCATTAGTATGAATAGATTATACTTCAAGCCAAAGAAAAATATATGTAAAGTTTGAATACTGTAGAGTTTCAGGAAATACTGTCGAGTTTGAGGGGTACAATGCCTGAAAATGATGTCTTCTTGTGCAGAAAGATGGGGGCAAGAAGGAAGCTGAGAGAAAAACAGTGCAGAGATGGGTGTGTGGAGACCTTGAGGAGAGTGTAGACCCCGGGCTCAGCATTTAGTTCTAGGTCTGCTGTATCCTGCAGAGAGTCTGACCAGTGACACGGGTACAAGAGTAACCAGGGAAGTCAGTAGGGTCCCAAAGTTGTGCGTGACCAGTGGAGCAGAGGCTCACATGTGGTGCTCCTAGAAACTAGAAGTTGGTTTAATACTACGGAGCCAATTAAAAAAATCACCTCATGACTGTCCCCTCACCTTCTTCCTGGAGACTGGGGTTGTACCTCATTGTTTCCTCTCCATCTTCTTTTGATCTGATGTCCAAGATATAGAATTCTAACAATACAGCCATCAGTTTTGTATAGGACTGAAAGCAACAAAGAAACAAAACTCATGAACAAAGCCCATAGTTTAGTGGTTACCTGAGGGTAAGTGGGGAGGAGGCTGGGGGGGGGGGATGGAGGGGGCATCAAATATGTGGTGATAGAAAGAGAACCAACTCTGGGTGGAGAGCACACAATATATAACATTGACAAGGGACTATAGAATTGTATACCTGGAACCTATGTAATCTTTACTAACCAGTATCACCCCCAATAAATGTAACAGTAAAAATAAAAATTCAGCCACCCATCGCCAAATTCCGATTGGAAAGCGTTGCTTAGAGGGCTTGGAGACCGAAGGCAAATGGCCAAATGTTTCTCTTTAGAGCATATGCACAACCTAGTTTCCTAGGAAGCTCCCTCTATCTAACTCCATAGTTGGCTGTTGTCACCTTGACTATCGTTCCCAAACCTCTACCTCGAACCTGCCCCGTTTCCATCAACAGTTGACACATCTTCATGGAGAAAATAGAAGCCGCAGGTATAAACTCCTGTAGTTGCCTGGTTCTTCGCTGTAACTCTGTCCATTCACATCAGGGACAGTTTCTGTGTTCATCAGTCAGGCGAGACTTTCTGGTGTCTTACAAAAGCTGGCCCTACTGTCTCTCTGCCTTATAAAAAACAAATTTGTGCTCAAAAAGAGAGTGCAGACTTAAAAAAAATCATATATGGCCTTAGGTCACGTTAACTCATTTGTATGTCCCCAGCTATCATATATGTATCTGTGTATTTAAATTTCACAATGGACAAATGGTCATCATTTAAAAACAAATAGAGTGGACGCCGGGATGGCTCAGTGGGTTAAGCGCTGACTCTGCAGTTCTGGGGACCAAGGATTGAATCCTGGCCCTGGCCTGTGTGGACCCATGTGCTGAACTGGGGAGTGCCCCTGGTTCAGATCTCACCGGGGTGAGACCCCGGCCCAGTTCCTGCCCTGTGCAGCCCCGCGCCCACCTGTGGAATGAAACTATGTGGAAAAACCAATGATGT
>PVKE010032684.1:0-18347 GCA_004027555.1 Craseonycteris thonglongyai
TGTGATGGGCCTCTGTTCCAACCAGTGACTTAGATCCAAACTGCAAATTTACATGATTAGTAACAAGATTATTAATAAGTTCACATTTACCCAACATCAGCTTTTATTGGAACAAGAATTAATACATTTTATGGTTGATAAGTCAGTCACATATATATGCTTGCTGAAAAGTACATGAGAAGATGCTAGGTGAGGCTGCGATGATGCGCAGACAATCACCTCACAGGGATAAATCCACTCGTACTCTCATTGGTCGGTGTCGCACCGGAAACCAATCACGCGCCTTTATGAGAGCCCGTGGGATGGACTCTGAGTCAGCTCATCTCTTTGTTTGACAGGCAGGGATCCTTCTCTCTCGCGCATCCACATGAAACAACGCTCCTTTCCGCCCTGTGGCTGCCGACATGGTTGTATTTTTTCATTTTTATTTTTTGATGAATATTTTGGAAAAACCCGCGAAGCACTGAAGCCGCAAAACATGAAGCGCAAAGTGGCGAGGGAACACTGTATTTGGAATAGCCTTGTCAAAATATTGCTTATATCACCCTTTCCCAAAGCAGAAGGGATATAGCCATGTTGCTATAAATTTGAAGTTAAAACCAGATTAAAAAAAAAAAAGTTCCACTGGGAACTATGGAATTTGTATGCTTTTTAAATTGGTGTTGTTTGTGGTGATATTTACACTTAGACATAATGTTTTTAAGCAGCTTAATGGGCAGACCCCCATTTAGGTTAGCAGTTTATTTTACCTTAGTACTAAACAGGTTCTCTACTATTAACTTTCTGATGTGACTCGGGGCTACAAAAAGAGAGGCAGTATTGCTCGGTAATAAAGATCATAGTCTCTGAAGTCAAAAGCTATGCAGTATATGCTTCTGGCCCCGCCACTTACTCAACTTGTGAATTGGGCAAATTACTTTTCTCTTTTTCACTTTCCCTTTCTGGCAATTTTAATATTAGTAGTACCTGTGCACTCGGTCAGTATTGTGGCTTAATTGGTTTAATGAAGTCAGTACACTCAGCACACTGCCTGTCAAATAGTGTACAATACCTGCCAGCAGCATTTGCGA
Source organism: Craseonycteris thonglongyai (assembly GCA_004027555.1). Classification (NCBI taxonomy): domain Eukaryota; kingdom Metazoa; phylum Chordata; class Mammalia; order Chiroptera; family Craseonycteridae; genus Craseonycteris; species Craseonycteris thonglongyai. The sequence continues at coordinate 1,071 of PVKE010032684.1, forward strand.
CATCATGCTGGAGACTCACTGAATAAATGTCTCAGTTAAGTCCATAAAGTTTTGAGTTATAATTGTTTAAAGTAACTTTGCTCTGAACGCTGAGTTCCGAAGGAATAGCCCTTGCCTTTTCTGATGACTTCTAAGCATAGGGTAAGCATGTCAGTTCAATAATGATGATGCCTGACTTATAAAAGTAAATGTCACCAGCCTCCACTGTGAGCATTTAAGCAAGGTGAGTGGTCTAAAAGAGAATATAGAATAAAAAATTCTGCCTCCTATTCCCAGCTCCATTACTGACTTGCTAGCGCAGAATAAATAAATAACAAATAAATAAATAAACAAATCACTTAACCTTTCAGCATTTCAGTTGTAGCAAAATGAGTGTGATAAATTTTTGCTTCTTGAGGGCATCAAAATCACTGGCTGAAAGGTGCTACATGACTGACAAGTGTTATTAACTTTCCAGTATTTCAGTTTTACTTTCGCATATTCTGAATGTTTGCTTTTCATCTGGGGAATTAAATACTTCTTTAACATTGATATGTGGTAACTGAAGGAATTAGTAAAATTCACCAGCCCTCAGATAAAATCAGAGGACAAATAAGTCAGGCAGTTAATTATGTGAAAGAATAGATTAGGGGAAGAAAGAACAACTTCAACAGAAATCTCCTGATTGTCCTAAGTTGAGGGTTACAACTTTGGAGGGCAAAAGAGGAAAGGTGGAGGTTACAGAGATAAAAGGAGAATGGTTCCTCTTGTTTTGTACTCATGCTTCCCCTGTATTCTGCCTGTACTTATTTTAGACTCTTGCATCCTTTGCCTGCACAGTGTGTAACCACTTCAATCAGATTCAAGCTGCTCTGTTTTGTATTTTTTTAAGTAATTGCTGTTGCTTGATATGTCTCAAAAACCTATTTTATTTCAAAAGCCATATTCTTTGCCTATTAATTTCCTCCTTTATTATTTGTAAACTCATTCTTTGAAAGTGCAAACACACATCCCTTTATATACATACATAGGTATGTACATAAATATATATACACATTTTTGTTGTATGTAAGGGTGTTAGGGAGTTAAATAAATCCTTATTATTTTGTTATTAATTACCCAATATTATTTTTATTCTCTTAACTATTTTTAAATGACAAACATTTTAAAATTTTTGATAAATTATCAAAATATGTGGAGCATTACCATTTTTGCTCCTGTTCATAAAGCAGACACAAAAGAGTTACGGTTTGTTGGCCAAATGAGATTTGCTACACTCCTCATAAATCTTTTATTTAATGTGTTTTTGTAGGAAATCAATATTACATTGGTGTAAAATACAGATAAAATATAGTTCACAATGCATTTTATAAAATAGGTTTCACTAAAAGTACTTTTTGTATGCATTTTAATATGTCACATTTTGTTTGAATGTAGGGTTATATTTTCATCTATATATAACTGTCTTTTCCTTGGAATGAGCAAACTCCATCATATTTGTTTGTTTTATGTACGTATATTTGTATACCGTATATGTAAACATAAATATAAATACAGATATATTTTTTCTTCAACAATTTTTTTTCCTGCAACATTTGCTGCACCTGAATTTTTGTTACATAACAATTTTCTAAGAAAACACAACAAACACATCAATAGGCTACATACATGACAAAATATATTCAGGTATTATTCATGTATTATACTAATATTAGTTCAAAGAAATCTTATACTACTTATGAATTTAAATGTTTTATATGAACCCTATAAATACAATGATTAACAATCTGCTGTATTCACTTTTCAGTATATCAGATGTAGTATTTTCCTAATTACACAGACCAGTGTGGAAAGATATGACTGCAAAAAAAGATTAAGCTGTTTGTATTTATTCAACGCTGCTTTATAGAATTAACTGGAAAACTCAGGCCTGCTGTACTGAATACTGAGGAATTTGATTACAAGAGTAGTAGACTGCCAATCTTGGCTTGAGACAGCCGACTCAACTAATTGTCTGTCAGCAGTGATTTAGCTGTATCATCCGTCTACAATCTTGCAATTGATGGCAGCATTTAAAATCTGATGAAAATTACTGTTTAATTATCAGGATTTGGAAAACCCACCTGGCAGATGCTTTCTATCATTTATTTTTTCCCCTCTGATTTTTAAGGAAGAGAAAAACAGATCCAGTTCCTCAAACTTAAAACAGACATTCTTAAAAACAATTTTTTTAAATCAGATTTTACAATCAGACAGACTTAAATGTTATTTCTGCTGTTCTTTTGCTTTCTTTTGTCTTTTAGTTTTCATGAATACCAATGACCCTATATTGTGTAACTTACTTTTAGCAGTGAAGACAGTTACTCAGTGGCTAGGATGGTATTTAAGACTTCTGAAGCTGTCTTTTGATTGCTGTTTCACTTTTCTCTGTGTTTTGGTTCAGCTGCATAATGCTTAGTGTAGATAGTGCTTTAAAATATTAGTTAAATGTGACTATATCTTATATACATTTAAGTATGGTAATTCAGATTTTTTTAAAGATACTTTGTGCAGCAGAAATTCTATTACTTATGTCTATAAATAGTGTATTTCATTATCTGTTCAAGAAGATATCTCTTTTACAGGGAAAGATTAAGACAGTCCGAAACAGTATATTTATTAATAAATAAGAGTATGTGGATAAGCTGAGTGACAAGTCAATCACATCCTTGTTGCCAGGCTTGATGAAATAAATATTTAATAATCTGGGACATTTACATTCATTCACCACTCAAGTGAGCTTTGCAGAGTGTTTCCCTAAGATTAATGTGACATTTCTGTAAGTTGACAGTTCAATGCACAGAAGGAGTGACTTAAATGGTCGTCCATTTTTCCCTGAAGCAAAATTTGCAGTGAGCATATGTAACAGTCTATACTTCTGTGTGAATATGAATTGGTGTCATTAGGTGCCTAGCATCTCAAGTTGCATTGTCTAGGCATGAGGACTGATTTGTAGCTGGAGCAGACTCATATGTACCAACGTCAGATCTTCAATCTGGGCTTTATAGTTGCATATTGTCTAAGTGGTTGATTCTGTCCCTATATCTTCGCTAGGATTCTTATCTATGAAGAGAAAAAGATAATAATAAAGGTTTGCTGTGTTTTTTTCCTGTGAACTAGACTTCTGAGAATCCCCTGAAGGCTGGAGTGAAGAATCAGTAGAAATAACAGTGCAGCAAGGCTACAACAACAAAAAAAAAATCAGAAAGTAGAATCTATGATTTTATTCAGATATTCAAAGGACTAATCAGAACAAATAATTCCCAGTAACAGAATCATAAGCAAGTATACTCCTGAGCATATGAAGTTTTCTGTTTCCATACCACCTGTCAATGGGCAATTTGTTTGCTTGTACATTCTGCATTCTCTAATGAACCATCATGACATAGGTTTAGAGAGTGAGATCTGGATTCAAGTCCATGACTTACTATTTTGAGCAATGAAACCTTAGAAAAGTCACTTTCCTTACCTTAATTCTATTTTTCTTATTTCTATGTGTAATACATCCTGTTTTTCTATGAGATAATTCATCTAAAATACTATCTAAATGGTAAAATACTACATAAATATAAATGTTCAGAATGAATATGATCCCTTTTCACAGGAAATGCAAACTAGAGTTATATATTTTATTTTCTAATACATTTTAATTGCTTCTATAATTTTCTACACAGTTTTACAGGAAGTATCAACTATAAAATAGAAGAAGTTGGTCTTTGATCCAACAACTAGTTGGTATTTGAAAAACATAATATAATTGAGAGATTTTAGAATCAGGGAAATTAAATTTTTGGGATAATGAAAATATATTAGCTTAATTATATATCTTAAAACAGATAACAAGCATCCAAAATATGTCTTCTATAGAGAATAGCCATTATAGCTTGTTTAAACCCTAATGAATATTTAAAAAATATATTTAGGGTGCAGAAAGTATTGTTCTCTTAAATTATAGTATTTTTTTAAACAAGTCAAATTGCAATTTTCAGTTATCCTTAGATCAAATAAAGTTATTAGTATGTAATGGAAAATTCTTTTAAGTTATCAGCGCATTGGCCATTGTCAAATTTACTCTGAATTATTCACTTGATTCAGCCAAGAAAGGTCATTATGTTATTAGTACCTTAGGAGATTAAGAAATTATATGAATGATATTAGCCTTATTTTAACATGTCTTATAATTAAAGTTATTACACATTTGTTATATATTCATATCTTCTTCCATATAAAATTTTCTACAAATTCTGTTGTTACTAAAATTTTGTGTCCATCATGTTTTTACATGACATATTAATAAGTATGTATCTTAAAAAATGTTAGAAAGTCGTGTTTCTATTTGGTTTATTTACCCTTGTTATCAATGTCATATTGTTCAAGCAATTATCTCTAAAATTCTTAAAAATTGGAAGTGAAAACTAAAACATTCTGATGCAGAATTTATAATTTTTCATTAAAAAATATGTGCTAGTGATGGAATTTTTCATGATTTTTCTGACTTTTTAAATTTAAGGCAATTTAGGCTATTTTGAGGAAATCCACCTTTTATTATTTCTGTCATTAAAATTAAATAATCTGGACAAAGAGTTAAAGTGCATGGTCATTTGAATTTTATACTGGGATTAAATATTAGTGAATAGAAGAGATTTTGAAAGGGAGTGAGATAATTATATCATAAAATATGTTCATGAGAAAAAGTTTTGACAAAAAGTTAATTATGAAACTTGGTTGTGATAGCACAAGTTAATTATTATGACATGAATTGGGTATCAGCAGGAGCTGGAATAACTGATGTCAGAAGAATGTGGAAACTCCATAAAATGAGCTCAGTTCCAGATGAAGTGACAATTGGAAATATAGAAAAGTTATTATGATGCATGTACTTCTCCCCTGATGAAAGCTGATTAATTCCAAAAGTTGACATTAAGTCAGTTGGGGGGAAATCTATAAAAAGGTCCTTTTGCAAAAATTTGAATGGAAGCAGGCTATTTTCTATCATCAAGGTATAAAGAATGTCATTTTGGATGGGTGGATATTTTGCTACTATTCATTAAAGGGTCCATTGAGTCCTGCATTCCCCATCTTCCTCCTCCTGTGATTGTTTCATATCCCATGACACAAAGTATAATTTGTCCTTTCCTTTTTTAGTTTCTTCTCATTGTTCGAAAGTAGAGACATCTGAGTTTTAGATTCTTTTGTTTCATTACACACCAAACTAACCTGGTTTTGATATTTCAATAATTCTAGGAATAGGCATGGGTAGCAGAATAGGAAAGGAACCAAAATACAGGAGACAAAGTCAAACCTCTCTCACTTTTCTCAACATTAGAGCCGTTAACTGTGGAGGGAAAAAAAAATCTCCATGGACTGAAACAAGCCATTTTTACCTCTCTATCCAGTCCCCTTTACAAACTCTTTATTGATTCACTGTGGCAGATTTTTTTTCATATATAGTATTTATAGTTCCAATAGACAAATGGACAGAGGTTAGCTGTATCACAAAACCTCCAGCAATTATATTTATACTCAGAATTAAGAGATCCAAGTAGATGGAAGAATTGATGTTCTGTCTATCCGATCTTTTGATTTAACATGGATACCACACTAACTTGTGTTGTGTCATGTATGCACTTTTGCCTCTTCAATCTGACTACCTTGACAATGCTTCATGGAGAATGTCAAAGGTAGCTTAAATAGTGATTGGAATTGAAAACAATGTGTATTTATTAGATCACCTTTCTTATAAAAAAGAAAAATCATCAACCAAGAAGACCTTATGATCTCTGTTCATTTAAAATCTCTTCTGTGATTGATTATCTTCAATGAATTTATGTCTCAGTTTCTCATACTCAAGATCTGAGTATGTCTTTGATTTCCACAATATTCCTCCTTTGAAAAGAACTTACAGTCACTCCTTAGAATAGTGTCTGAGTCTGCTGTTGTCCGGAGGCTCAAATTATTAAATTTTGTTGACTGTTCATTCTTTTTCATGGTAGTCTGTTTTGCTCAGGTCCCAAGCCCTGTTACAACTTCTAGAGACCATCCAGTATTGTTTTCAGTTCCTTTTGTTTTAATGGTACTTAGTTTTAAGAGATAATAATAAAAAGCATTTCGCTGTTAACACTTTGCAAAATCTTGTTATATACAGACATCATCACAGTGATTTGTTATAAAAGAAATTGATCTTGAGATTCTGCAAATGATTTCATTGTGATCCTAGTCTTTTCTAAACAGTAAAACATACATGTTTACTCACACTTCTGTCCATAAATGAATCAGGTCATAATTTTGCTCCTGTCCCTGCGCTGCCAAAAGAAGTCCAGGATATTCTTTTATCCTTAACTCATGGCCATGTACTTTATGACCTTGCTTGTATCTTTACTTCCATCTTAGGGAAAAAAAAATCTTTTGTTGAAAGCTGCTTCTCTTCTAAGATTCAGCTCCCTCCACCTGGGAACTCCCTATTAAAAAAGCCTTTACATCGCCTACAGGCTGCCAATTAGTCCCCCTCCATAACGGTGGCTGCTTTCTTAGAGAAACTTTTTTTTTTTGTTATCTATTGTGTTTACTTACCTATTAAAGTTATAGGTTTAGACTAAAAAATTCCTAAAGCTTCATTAAATAAAAAAATAGGTGTCATAATATTATAAAATAAATCTACTTTAATGGAATATGGTTTATTTCAACATACAGTAACATCTCACTTACCCAGTTTATTTGGGTGAAATAAAGTGTCTCCTATGAGAAAATTTTCCAGATAACAAAAGCACTATTAATGTACATATTTTTAGCATATACATTTAATTAAAATGCTATTAAATGTACAGCATATTTTCAAATCCTAGCAAACAAAGTAGAGCCAACATGATTTAATATATTCTTAATGACATGAATCACTTGTTCTTTTTTATATTATTTTTGAGGTTCCTATGTCATGTTCCCTTGTATTAAATGCTTGCAGATAGTTGAGGTTTAATTGTTGGTTAGTTTTGATTTTTATATTGTTCTCCTATGTTCACTGTCTGTTCTCACATTGCAAACATCATGTCAACTAACAAAAGACCAAAGATGTCCAGACAAATTAGCATCAAAACCCATGCTGGGAATTATAATTTGAGAAAACTTTGAGTACATTTCTTACTATTCCTAGTTCAACAACTTTTCATTTTATTTTATTCAGATTATTTCATCTTTGCTCCACTCTGAGCAATACAGTATGGGGAAAGAAACAGAAAAGTGTGATTGCACATTACCCATGCTGAACAATGACAAAAAACAGCTTCTTTGTTTGTTGGCAAAGAATGGATAGCTAATAGGGTATCCCGGTTTCTGACTTATTTGATGTCACTAGGAAAGATGTGAGTGAGAATGTATTTTCCTAGAAACTTGGAAAATTGTCCTCACGGCAATGGTCTCCCCATGGAAACAAACGTCTTGTGAGGATAGAAGCTCTGTCTTTTCCCAAACTGTTAGATACTTGTTAGCTGACTGGCTGACTGACTGGCAAGGTGGAGTAAGTAAAGTATTAGTAAGGAGAAAGGCAAATTGGCAAACTTCCCTTTGGCAGAAAGGAGATCTTAGCTCCTCATTCACTATAGAAGCTACTGAAAGAGTTATAAAAACATGGTTGACAACAAACAGGCTTTCTGCATTTCAGATGAAAAGCAAAAACATCAAGGTTATTTCCTTTATTAGAGGAAAAAAGAAAACTAAAATATGAATAAAATTGTCAATCAAAACTGTTTTTGGTATACACTATGGTAATCTGAGCCATATTTCTCTATTGCTTTTTTATTTTTAAACACAACTAGATCTGGTAGTTGGCAGCATTTTTCTTTCTTTCTTTCTTTTGCCCCCCTTTTACAAAGACAGAGCCTTCAAACTCTTTTTATAGCAAGGCTGGAAATCCTGCCAGGTGAAAAAAAAATGTTATTGAAAACCTTTCTCCCCTTATAGGCCCGTTTTGACAGGAAATCTTTGAGAGGCAGCAGCAGTGAAGTGCCCAGAGATTTCATCTGTCTTCTTTTGCTTCAGGAAATGCTGAGCACAAGGCTCTCTATTAGGCAAATAGAAGGAGTACCAAATCCCCTTAACAATCATCCTTGGCCTGCTCCTGGGTTGACAGCTTCTGTGTCCTAAACTGTCAGACAGACCCAGGATCATATTATCAGGCCCATTGTAAAAGTTTCTGACAGTAATTTACCAAAAATACTATATTGTTTCTGCTCTCTGGTTATCTGGCTGCATAAATTTTGCATGGGCTAATGAGAATAAAATCTATACCAGGAAGGCATTACTTTTCAGCACTCTTTTTTTTTTTCTTTCTTTTTTATTTTTTCTTTCTCAATGGTTATCACATAAAATTTCTGTCTGGGTGTTTTTCCCCTGTCATTTTGTGTGATTGGTTAAATTTCACCAGTCGTTAGCTGCTGTATTATAATACCTAATCGGATGCCAGTGTTGTTGTGTTTTGTTTTGTTTTGACAGATGTCAAATCTAAAATTTAAATAATCCTTTAAGAAATCAAAATGCCTTGTAACAATACTATAGAAGTCTAAGCAGAGGTACTTTGAAAAATAATTAGGATTAGGTAAAATGGGTGAAGTTCACAATTGAAGTTAAAAATATATTTTATAATTTTAAGTAGACATACTTATTTTAGTTTAGATTTTTTAATGAATTTTCTGTTAGTGCAGAACTTGCATTTAATTAAACATTGCCTAGAAACTGCACAAATAAGAAAAAAACGCCTAAATTAAAAATATGTAAATAAATTTGTGAATAATTTCCACAAAAACTTAATAGAAAATGGAAGGTATGATTAGCTTATGCTGTGTGTATATTAATTATACTATAGATCTAAATACCATTTAAATAACAATCTATGTCCAAGGAAGTAGAAGTAGGGGAGAAAGGAATATAAATTTTAAAACATCCTCTGAAGTAAATTAGATGGCAGTGATAGAATTTTTGGTCTAAAAAGGTTGTAAAAAAGATGCTGTTTAACAGTAGCTTCGTATAATTCATGTCGTCTAGGCTTATATTTTGGCAGTTAACATTCAAAATAAGACTATAAATGCAAGGGATTGATAAGCACAAGACTCTGAAGGCAAGAAATAAAAAGAGCATCCTAAATGGTCTGTGAGACTCTAGACTTATTCTCCATGAGTCCAGCCACCAAACAGCTATCCTTGAGTGATATTCTTAAAGGGCAGGAGGTATTAAGTTAGTCCTCTATCTACAATGCTTTAACAATTTTCAATCCATACAACTAACACCCACATTTCTCACAATGGCATCTAAGACTCTTTTATCTTGCTCACGCCTGCCTCTCTGTGCTCACCAGCTCAACATAAATATCTCCATTTTCATGGTTTTATTCACTAAAGTTTATCAAATGTCCTTATGGTATAGTGACTTAAATATGTTGTTATTAATTGGTTGGTTGATGTAACTAGACTGCAATTATAATGTTTCCCTTGCCCTTTTAGTATCTGTGATACCATTTCTCCTTCCTGAAGAACTTGGGTATTTGCTCAGGGACACTCTTTCCCATGCAGCCTGGGTGATGCGCTGGAAGTCCCTCCCTGGTTACAGAGGTGGGCTTCCAGGTGTCCATCAAATTAGAGCAATGCCACCCTTCTTAGTTTAGGAGTGGGCCTGGGAAGGGCTGCAGATGTGTTGAGTCAGTGAAATTCAAGGACAGGTTTTTGGGAAAATTTCTGTTTGTACATCTTATAAAGTACTTCCAACAGTGACTAACTTTCATCTGTTCTTAGTGTGTCTAAGTCCGATTTATATATTTATTTAAATAAATGGTTCAAAAGCCAGATAGAGTAAAACATTCTGCAATGCAGAATAATAAATATTGGATGTTGTTTTAATAGTTTGAAGTCCATGTTTAAAAATTATGGATTTGATTTGATTTTTAAATAGTAAGTCACTAAAGGTTTTTTTTTTAATATTGCACATAGAAAGTTTGAAATATAAGCTATACTTCACATTAATAAATGCCTTTTCACCTACAGAACTTCTTCAGCATAATTGAAAAGTTCTAGACCTTATTTTTTAGTTCAGGAAAGTGAATGTATGAGTGGCTTGAGTGTAATTTCTTTTCACTTACCCTAGTGTCTGTTATAATGTTAGAAAAATAATTTTAAAAGCTATCTTACTGCAACCAAAAGAACCCAAAGGCAGCCAGCAGCTGAGGACATTTTCAATGTATTTCATGGCAGTGGGAGGCGGATGGAAGCTAACGGTGGTGAAGCAGAGACGGGAAGCTCTAGGGGTGAGCAGACCTGTTCCCCAGAAGAACCCCGGAACCCCACCAGGCATCAGACACAAGACGGCTGCTGTAAAGGAGACCAGAGCAGGAATTGGAGCTGGTGCTGGGGTTTAATTGAATATCAACTTATAGAACAAATAAACCCTTCACTCCTTTCCCCCACAGGTAGATCTGTCTTTCTGTGTCTTCCTCTCTCTCACACACAGACAATTACACAATTTTGGGGGGGAAATGAATCACTTAACAATAGCTGACCAATCATCCAAGAAAGTCCTCCCATGCTGCGATCTCACGGTCACATCTCTGCCCACTGACTTCATCATGCAGTGCACCAGTTGACACCTCACCAATGTGCACCGTATTTCCAAACAATCTTTCAGTTGTTTCCATCTTAATTATGCATTTATTTAACCAGTACTACCAGTCATTTGAAGAAAGAGGCAAACATAAAATTTGGAATATGTACCTCAAAGAAAACAAAATTGTCTTTTCCTAGAAACCTCTTTCTTATTCAGAAAGGAACCATAGGAAGAAAAAATAATGTCTATCATATTTGTACTCTGACAAATTCAAGGTATTACATCCATGAAAGAAAATTAAGAATATGAAAAAAAGAGGGGATGCTGCGATGGCTCAGCAGGTTAAATTCTCGCTTTGCAGCCCCGGGTCCGAGGATCAAGTCCTGCCCCCGCTCCTGGGGACCCATATGCTGAACTGGGGTGTGCTTCTAGTGTGGAGATTCCTCTGTTGGGTTTGTGCCTTGCATGCCCCACATGCACATGTGTGTAATGAAATTATGTCAAAACTAATGATGTGGGGCTGTGGGGACTGCTCTGGGTCCTCCCCCTTCTCTCTGCTCCCGGTCTCTGCCAACCAGTAAAATAAATCTTAAAAAAAAAAAAGTGAAAAAAGACATACGAGACATAAAAGAAAAAGAAGACTCTTAAGAAATTACATTTGTGACTAAATTTCAAAATAAATGCACAAAATTGTAAAAAATATTGTCAAGATAATTAAAATTAAAAATAAAAGCAGATGCTAAGGTAGCTCAGTGGTTGAGCACTTGCTTCGCAATTGCAAGGTTCAAAGTTCAATTTCCTGCCCTGAACCTCTGCAACCCCATATGGTGAACTGCAGTGCAACTGGTAGCTGCAGGGATGGGTCAATGGCAAAGGTGCTTGCCTCCCATGGGGGAGGCCCCTAGTTCTGTTCCTGCCCCACAGGGGCCCACATCCACCTGTGTGGAATGAAACCATGTCACAATTAATGACGTACAACTAAGGGGACTGCTTTATCCCCCCATATCCAACACACACCTTCTTTCAAACAATAAAAATAAAATAAAATAAAATTTAAATAAAATGTGAAGACAGCATGAAATACAGGCATACAAATATTCTATCTAATAGGCTCACTATCCATGTATTAGAAATTCCAGAATTTGAAAAAAAATTCTATTATACAAATGTTGAATGAAACTATTCCAAACATAAGGAACACATGGACCCAGAGAATGTTGATCATGGAAAAATTATAACAATAAACAACTAATAAAATTAAAAATTTAATTATCAACTAAATATATCATTGTACAATTTCAGGATACCAAAAACTAAAGTCTTCCAAAATTTTCTAGAAGAAGTGATGGACAACAACAACAAAAAGGAAATGAAAGAAGGAAGCAAACAATGAAGACTGGGAGAAAATATTAAGCGAAATAAGTCAGAATGAAGAATCAAGAAACATATGACCTCACTTATAGGTGGAATATAAAACTTAAAGGAACAAAGAAACAAAGACTCATGGACAAAGTCAATAGTTTACTGGTTACCTGAGTGTGAGGGGGGATTTGGGTGGGAGAGATAGGTGTGTGTGTGGGCGGGGGAGGGGGAATCAAACACATGGTGATGGAAAGTGAGCTGATTCTGGGTGGTGAGCACATAATGCGCTGTATAGACAATGCAATGTAGAATTGTACACCTGGAAACAATGTAATTGATACCAATTAATTTCAGCCCAATAAATTTAACAAAAAAAAAAGAAAAAAAGAAAAGAAATGAGAAAAAATCAGACTGGTCTGAGACATTATAAGCAATATCAGATGCTAAAAAAAAAAAAAAAATAGAATTGTCTGTAAAATGTGAGGATAATAATTTTAAACCTAGAAATTCTATAGTGAACCACATATCAAATCATGTATTAGAAGAAAAGAACATTTTAGACATTGTAGTGTCTTCTGCATACTTTCCTACAAAGTTAGTGAAAATGTGCTATAGTATAGCAAGGCTCCAATAGGAGGCAGATCTAAATCATCAGGTTTTTGAAGGGGTATCCTAGGATGATAGATAGCTAAAAGTCCTAGATTAATACAAGAAGATGGAGGCTTCAGGGGAAAGATCTCCATGGAGAAACAAATTGAGGCAGGAGGGAAAGGAAAGGTTCATCAACTATAGTACACACACAGTTAAAGGACATAAACAGAATAAGAAAAAGGAAAAAAATATATGTGTTTGTATGGGTGAGTAAAAGGGCCAGAAACATCAGACAAATTAAAATATTAGATAAGAAACATAATGTATATTACTTAGCAATGTAATGAACAATATTCACCACTGCACCACAGCACCTACAACAGTGCTGGACACAAAGTTAGAACTATTTAAGAACTTGAGAAAGGAAGAAGTAGAGGAAGAAAAGAGTAAAGGGGAGAAGAGAAATGAAAAGCAAGGGTCATAGTAATAAAAATAGGTTAATTTTCAACTTTAAAATTCAATGTTCCAGTAAAATTCAATAATCATAAAATTACTGAATGAAATGTAAGAATGATCAATCTTAAAATGTAAAAGTATGAAAATATCATCATGCTACGCAAAATGGCAGGGAATTAAAACATTGTTTTTTTCTGGAATTTTACATTTAATCTTTTCAGACCACTGTTGATATCAGGTAACAGAAACTGCAGAAAGTTAAGCACAGATAGAAGAGACTATTGTCCCTGTCTGTATTTGATGTTTGCTTTTTACTTACTGTTTCCTTAGGCCCATAAAAGCTGAAAACTGGAAGAGGTTCAAAACCTCTCCCTTCTTGGCCATTGATTTCCCAGCACCTATAAATGAGCCTACCATTTACTAGACACATAAAAGAAAACACAACATAACACAAAGAAAAGCAAAACAAAAGAAACTTCCTGAACAATTAATAACTGTGCAAATTCAGTTAAAATGTGAGTTTACTTTCAAACTACAAAGCTGTATTTATTAATAAGCAATAAAAAGCAGTCAACCTTGTATTTGACCTGTTTTACTGTGTAGGCCAGATTGTTGGCATTAACTGCTTTTTTATAGATGCCAGAGGGAGTCTGAGAACTACATTTCCCAAAAGCCCTTGCCAGCAGTATTTCAGGTTAGTTTCTCTAAAGAGAAACACTCATACGAAATTTGGATTGGGAGAGCAAAGTCAGATGCTGTATTATTGCTTCTCTAGTAGTGGATAGATGTGTAAACTTTCACAGGTGGGATTTTGCACCAGCTTCTGCATGTTAGCGCCTAGCTTCTTCCTGGAAGCAATTTTGATCATCACTGGCAATTTCAAGAAGCTCTTGCAGCTTCCTAACTCTAAATACTTAGTTGCAACTTGAGAATTAGAACCTTCATCTGGCATGTACTCTTCAGTAATTCTAGTGCTTTTTGTTTTGAATTTCTATTTTGAAACAGTTTCAAACTTCCAGAAAGTTGTGAAGATAGTATAGCAACCTCCTACATACTCTTCATCTAAAGATATTATTCCAGCATCAACAATATCCCTATTAATATAATTTAAGGCAAAAGGATATATACTCCATCTGATTGTCTTTCTAGTCTCTTTCCTTCTGGGAGGGTCACAGTCTTTCAGTTTCTTGACCTTGATGCAAAAATGCTTGCAGCAATTTTGTAGAATATTTCTCAATTAAATTTATCTGATATCTCTTTATGAATAGACACAGGTTATGCATTTTTGACAGGAATAGGAAAGAAATGATGTAGTATTCTCATTACATCCTATCTGGTAGCACACAGTTGATTTGTTTCATTACAGATGGTTTAAATATGATCAACAGATAAAGACTGAATACCAGAATTCTCTGCTATAAAAATGTTGTTGTTGTTGTTGTTGTTTTTAATAATAGATGTTTTCTGTGAAAATATTTGAGGTTAGATAAAATACTTTTCTTCCTTCCACTTTCAACCAAGAGTTTTAGACTTCATTGATACTTCTTTCTATATCAATACTATGATGATTGCAAATGGTGGTTTTTCTAATCTAATCATTTCTTCTAGATTTGCTGATTGACATTACTGTAATGAAAACCTTTTCTCCTCCTCAATTATTTATCCATATAAATTCAAGGACTTCTGTTTTATTGAGGGGATTAAATTTCTTATAATCATTATTCATTTTGATGCTTATCTTTTCTAAATTTGGCCAGTGAGGGTTTCTTCAAGCTGGTGTATTTATCCTTTTGGTTTGCCTTCAAAACTCTTTTATTCTTTGAGCATTTTATTACTTATTTACGTGCTTCATGTTTTCAGTCACTTTTTACAGTTTTTGAAATTCAGACCTAGAATCTGCTATTTCTAAAGGAGCCCTCATTAATTTCAGTAGAGTTCTATTTAGAATCCAAGATCTGGGTCCTGGGAGTACTCATTGCTACTATGGTGTTATAGAGGAATTCTTTTTGGACAGAGCTAGGAAGTATACATACATACATACATACATACATACACACATACACATACCCACATACACAAAAACCACATATACCCACACATGTACCTTTATATTTTTATATCTATCATCTATTTACCAATCGTCCATTTGTCTATTTATCTATGTATCCCACTCTCTATCATCTATTATCTATTCTATCACCTCTATCTATCTATCTATCTATCTATCTATCTATCTATCTATCCATCATCTACCTACCTACCTACCTATTGTCTGTCTATCTATCTATCTATCTATCATCTATCATCTATCTATAATCTCTATCTTTCTATCCATCTATCTCTATCATCTATCTATCCATCCATCCATCCATCCATCCATCCATCCATCCATCCATCCATCCATCCATCCAATCTATCTAATCTATCTCTTTATCATCATCTTTCTCTTAAAAGCCATTAGTTACAATAGCTCCAATTTGAATCTATCACCACAGAGATTATTTCAGCTTTCTCATTTTCCTATTTGTACTTTCCTTCTTCTTCAGCAACAAATTTACTTCCATTATTCTCAATACAATTGCTTAGTTGTTCAGTTCCCTCAATGTAGGTAGTCACTGTACCTACCAGACAGCACTTATTGCATTGCTCCAACACATCAGTTTCTTGTAGGCTGCCATCGCTTACTGCCTCTGGAAAATTCTTGCCATCTGCTCCAACTTGCTGTCCTAAAGTGAACCTTGTGCATTAGTGGCTGCCTTCAGATGACCCTACCTCCCTGTCCCAAAACACCATCTTTCCCACTGGTAACATTTGCCTAATGTCTCCTGAAAGTGGGAAGAAGGAGCCCAACTGGCTCTAGTGCATGTTTTTTTGTGTTGTTGTTTTTTTTTAATATTTATTTTATTGTTTTAGAGAGAGAGAGGGGGAGAGAGAGAGAGAAAGAGGGAGGCCCCAGAGTAGTCTCCACAGCTCCACATCATCAGCTATGACACAGTTTCACTTCACACAGGTAGATGTGGGGCCCTGTAGGACATAACTGAACTGGGGGCCTCCCACGTAGAAGAGGAGACACTTTGCTCACTTCTAGTGGTTACCAATTGCACTGCAGTTTAGCATGTGGGTTTGCACGGGTCAGGACCAGGACTTGATCCTCGGACCTCATATTTGCAAGGCAAGCGCTCAACCTGTTGAGCTATCCTGGTATCCCATCTAATGCATGTTTTTTTGTTTGTTTATTTTTTATTGATTTTGACAGACAGAGAGACAGAGACAAAGAGAGACAGAGAGAAGGGGGAAGGCCCAGAGCAGTCTCCATAGTTGATAGCATTAGTTTTCCATATGGTTTCACTCCACAGGTGGGCTTAGGGCTGCGCAGGGCAGGAACTGGGCCAGGAGTCTCCCACATAGGCCCCGGCAAGAACTGAACTTGGAGACACACCCCAGTTCAGCATATGGGTCTGCCTGGGCCGGGGCCGGGGCCGGGATTCGATCCTCTGTCCTTGGGGCTTCAAAGCAAGCGCTTAACCCTCTGAACCATCCCAACTTCCCCATAATGCATGTTTTTAACTCTAATCTCCTATATTAATTTTTTTTCTGTTTGATATACCAAGAATGGTTTTTCCTTACCAAAAAGTGAATCATTATGTTTTGGTATATACATGTTTGTGTAAAAAAATTCTAATGTATGATTTTGCTTACCAAATAGGCAAAACTGCTTGCTCATGAAAGTAAAAAAAAAAAAAAAAAAAAAAAAAAAAAAAAAAAAAAAAAAAAAAAAAAAGAAAAAATGTCTGATTAAAAAAAACTTCGACTAAATTTTTAAATCTGAAAATGAAAAATTTTAGAAATTTTAGAATTTTGAACTTAAAATATTTAAATAACTGTGATTATAAATTTTGCTATTACTAACCTGGCAGATACTCTAAACATTTCACCATGTGTTATCCACTTATAGTGCTTATTGGAGTTTAAAATTTTTTCCTGCTAAACTGATTTAAGGCTAGAGTTATGTAGAAAATATCAGACAGTTTTAACTGTTAAAGATACACTTAAAATATCAAATGCTAAAAAATATTAGGAAACAAATTTTAGATTATTATTTTACTGAATAACTTTATTTTAGCACTGAATGAATACTGTTTTATTTAATTTTTATAAACATTTTGTAAATATTTTAATTTTTAATTACAATTGATACACGGTATTATATTAGTTACAAGTGTACAACAGAGTGATTAGACATCTATATACAGTTTAAGGTGACCAGAT
>PVKE010032685.1:0-18339 GCA_004027555.1 Craseonycteris thonglongyai
TAGGCCACAATAAAAATGTTTAAGAAACGGTGTTTTGCTTCAAAGCTCTGCAAAACATGTTCTTTAGATACTTTTTCTTAAACATCTGAAAGCCAGAAAAAAGAATGTGGATTACACCCAGGTGCTAAATTACAGAATCTGAAGTTTGTTGTTTAATAATAAAACCACACAAACACAAAATCATTTATAGGTCAATTCATTGTCATGAAAGTTAAACTAATTTGCATGAGCTCAGTGCACACCTTTTCCTCTATATGGGAGGTTAAAACTTTCATTTATCAGACAGTTGGAGCACATTGTCCCACATTTAAGGCTGAGGTCTTTGAGCCATAACACTGGTAGGACATCATAAGTCATAATCTCTCTGTACAGGTAATAAAATACAAGCATTACCTCAGAGATATTGCAGGTTTAGTTCCAGACCACTGCAGTGTCACAATAAAGCAAGTCATGATTTTTTTGGTTTACACGTACTATAAAAGTTATGTTTACACTATACTGTAGTAAGTGTGCAAAGCATTGTCTTAAAAAACAATGGACATACCTAATTAAAAAATACTTTGTTGCTAAAAAAATGCTAACCATCATCTGAGCCTTCATCAAGATAATCATGCTGATGGAGGGTCTTGTAAAAAACACACACAAAAAAAACCCTGCAACTGTGAAAAGCAAAGTAATAAAGCGAAACACAATAAAACGAGGTATGCCTGTAGTATGGTGTGTGAAAAGGACATGTGGCCAGGGTTAAAATCTACCACCTGATTAAAGTCCATACTCTTTTCTATTAAGTTTGCTCGTTCAATTGATTTCAGGGGAGTTAAGTTTCATCGCAGGTGGTAAAGTTTAATGTATTAGAACCTAAACATGAAAAAGCAGCGAATTGGCTTAAATACAGACTTCTTAGTTAACTGAGTAATAAACTGAATTCAGTTCCAGCAGCAGCCAGTTCTTCCAGGTGCTGTTGTCTGAAGTTAGTTTATAATAGTTCTAAGTTACATTAAATATATATGTTTTAATTCCCTACTCGACTTTTCCCCCCAATTTCTTTGTTTTGCTTCAAATAGGGTGCTTGCAGATTTTTTTTTTAATTACTAGAATTCCATTTCAATTAAAGAAAGTTATTTCCAATTAGCACTTCAGAAAATAAGTTATTTTCTTATTTTGTAGATTGGGATCAACGAAAATACTGGGTGCGTAGCAAAAGTGAATCACAGAGCTTAACTGTGGCTATGTGAGTGGCTGTATCAATCACTTCCATTCAGAATTTGGGATTGCAGGGCAGATGCCCAAGCCCGCCTGCCAGCACAGACTGACAGGAAGCGGCAAGTCGTTTCTTCTCACTGCTGAGCAGCAGAAGGTGGCAGCTCCGAGAAACCACGGTGTGCCCCCAGGTTTAGAAGCCAGGGACGCACAGACAACAGACTCAAGAAAGGGTACTTGGCAGAGGCTTCTTACAGTGAGTGACAGAGAGGAAGCGCTAGCCGAGGGAAACTCCCGAACCCCACGCACACCCCTGCCACCCACACAAGCCCATTGGCGCCCGCACGCCGGAAGCGAAACCAGAGCCGATGCCACGTCAAAGGCGTGGGCCGACGTAGGCGCGCCTACGTCAGGTGCCGTCTTCCAGGCGATGGGTGGTCCCGGACTCGGTAGGGGAGGCGGGGCGGAGGCGAGGCTTCGAGCTGGCTAAGTCTCTAGTGGGAAGGTGGGTTCAGACCGAGGGGACTACGGGTCGGCGTTGGGTTCAGTGGGCTCGAAACAAAGGGCTCGGATAGGGACTCGGCGTGGCGCTGGAAGACGGGTCGCTGTGCGGCCGATCGAGGCTTCTCCGCCCACCAGCGCCCTCGCCGCGAGGTCTCAGTCGGCTTCTCCTTGGTCCCCACGCAGCCCGCGCCGCGAAGGGGGGCCCCGGCGCAGCGGCACCTGCTGCAGAGGGACCCTCGCGGCCCGTCCGGCTGCTCATGATGGGGCTGATCTTCGCAAAACTGTGGAGCCTCTTCTCTAACCAAGGTGAGTCGGAAGGAGCGGCGCCGCGGCTCGAATCCGAGGGAGAAGGTCTGGCCGCCGAAGCGGGCATCCGGAGGCAGGGCTCTCGGTGGACACAGCTGTTCCAGACGCGGAGGCGCGACTTAGTCCGGGAAGGGTAGAAACTCGGAATTTTAGGCGGACAAGACCTGAGGTGTGGGAGAAACGGGGAGCCAGAGAGGAGGCATTCGGTGTCCCCGAATCCAAACCAAGATATTCAACGGGAATCGTGAAAAGCCCTCAAAAATGCGCCTAGGTACCATTAGGTGCTTTCCGCTTAGCATCGCTAAAATACAAAAATTTAAGTCTTGCCCTAGGATAAGTATCCGCCCAGAAACCTATCAACTTTTTTTTTTTTTTTTTAACTAGTGCTGCTTTGTTTTTCGACTTGCTCTTTAAGCCTGTGCGCCTTCACTTTCTGGTTTCGCTTGCTCTCTGGAACTCGGGAACGAGTCATCTTATTCAAATAGGTGGGCTTCTGGCAGTGTTCATCCTAAACCCTTTATTCCTTAGATGTTAGAAAACTGAAGACTTCTGATTCTGTGTAGATTCTTGCGTGTCCGTAATTAGTCTAGAACTGGTTGTGAGACATCTAAAAGTTGCAAGTCCAAAGGGCCAATTGTAAAACCTGTTCTGACTCAATGCGAAGTAATGTTTTCTAAAGAGAGAAAATACCCAGACAAAAAAAGGAGCAACAGTAAAGTTTTGGTCATTAACAGAATACTTTCTCAGTAATTGAAACCATTTTTAAATTCAACAAGTTTCGTTTTGCATTTAATACCTGGACATAATTTTTTTTTAAGTGTTTACAATGATACCAATTGGTTACTGCTAATGTATCTTTTTTCTGGCTTTAAGATCTTAGTGAAAGCAATAAAATGATTTTACTTCACTTACTGAGTAGATTAATAAGAATATTAAAATGGTTTTTTCAAAGTTATAAATATAGATACATGCATACACATTTTAAGACATGCCAAAAAATATAGATTAATGCAGTAATCACCTGCCTATCTTTTTTCATAGTTTAAGAAAGAAAACATTACCAGAGTCGTTGATTCTCTCAGTGTAACCTGTTCCATTCCCCTTTCTCCCGCTCTGTTTTATTACTGCTCTTCATCAGGTTTTTAAGTCTTCCTGAATCAGTCTAGAAGGGAATGGAGGATATAAAGGGAAAATTCAGAAAGTGATGAAAGACATTCATGGACTGCTTTTATAGTCACATAATTGTTCCTTTCTAAATCCTCCTGACTACTTAGATTTTTTTTTTTCCTTTACCTGTCCTGTTGAAAATTTAGAATAATTCGTCTGTCATTTTATTCTCCTTTATTTGTGTAGGTACCACTTAGTCTTAAGCCATAAACCAGTCTTCAGAGTTGGCATAGGAGATACACAAAGATTTTAAACTCGAAAGATGCAAAATTACTTGCTCACAAAGTGCTCAAAGATCAGTAAATAAAACAAAGTCATAGAAAAAAATGCCCTGTGGTAAATTATTTAACAGATGTGTAAATGTGTGATGTCAACAAAAAGAAAATGATTACTTTTTCTCATGTGGTTCCTGGAAAACTTGACAGAAAAAGGTGTAGTACTTGAACTTTGATGATAAGTGGGAGTGTATTAGGCATGATAGACAGATTGAGTAGAAAGGGCTTGTTATTCTAGGCAGAAGCACTAATATGCAAATAGGAGAGGAATAAAATATTTTGGTACATTGAAGGAAGCTGAAAATAGTTGAGTTTGGCTGTATTTTAGTTTGCCTGTGAGTGAATTAGAGGAGATGAAGTTGGAGAGGTAGCCAGGGGAACCAGATCGCAGAGGGCCTTGTATGTTGACTAACACTTTAAACTGTACAGAACAAGCCATAGGAGCATTTGAAGAGTTTGGTCATTGTATGTTTTAAAGAGAAGGATTGATATTTTACTCCTGTATTTTTATTTTCCATAATATATCAACAAAATTAAGCGACAGTCTCAGCATTTCCCATTTTCACTACTGTAATGTGTCTAATCCAGAGATAGTTATGTCATTCATTCTTGGTTGCACATTAGAATTACATGCCCAAGGCTCCACCTCAAACCAATTAAATCAGAATGGGGTGGAGTGGCCCAGGCATCAGTACCAAGACTATACAAATGTGCAGCCAAATTTGAGAACTACTTATCTTAAATACTCCTTTCCCCTATCTTCCGATATTTTCCTCACACCCATCATTCCCCACCCCCACCACCATGGTATTTTAGAGCAACAAGCATGTGCTCATAAATTTGTTACCTTTCTGGCAATAAGTGTGCTAAAGTGTGTATTGTCTAAGTAAAGCTATTACACAATATATATTTAATCTCTGCAATTTTGTTTTGCTTAATTTTAAGCTGCAAGACATTACTTTGACACACTTATAAATGAAGTAAATAATTTCAAAATCTAATTAACTTTACAAACATTCTTTTATGTACCAATATAGTTGTATATGTCTTTGTATAAAATATACGATACACATGTATCTATATGATACCTTTAAACTCCACTCAAAAGTTGAGCATTTCTTTTTAACTTTCATAGACCTTGCTCTTATTCTCTCTCTGCTGCCTCTGTGCAAATGGCCATCAGTTATTTCTTGTTTTACCCAAAACTAAGGTTGAATGGAATATGATTTAAATGGTAGTTAATTTTCAGAACCAATTAACAATGACATTTTAATTTCAGTATCTAATCATTTCTTATTGGTGAATTTCATGTTATTTTGAGCAATGATAGCCAACTTTTTATGGCACTGTTAGTGTTCTGACTGCTCAGGCCATTTGTTTTAAGTTTATTTTGCTCTTAATTCTGGACTTACCGGTAACATACTTAAACTTACTGTCTATTTGCTCTCCCATTTTCTGGACTCTTATCTGTTATTTCAAGTGGTTCATATTTCTGATTAAATGTCACTCCTTAGAGAGGTCATTCCTGACCACTCTTCTCACCTTGGCACTCATTCTCTATTTTTCTTAAAATATCTTTTTTTTTTCTACCTAGCAATCATAAGTTTATTTGTTTACTTGTTTGTCATCTGTTTCTCTCAATAGAAATAAACTTCTAAAGCAAGAATTTTGTCCTACTATTGTTTATCTCCAATCCAAAAATGTTTTGTTGATTTTTTGTTTTTTTAAACAAAAGTTTGTCATAATAACATATACATTCTTTTCTCAAATTAAATGGTACTACAAAAGTCATAATATGATATACAAGAAGTGTCCAGAAAAAATCCAGCCATTGTCAACATAATGAGAATGGTTGCATGGCTGGATATTTTCTGGACAGCCTTCATATTCTAGTCAAATCTCCTTTTCCCCCCATATATTCTTCCATATTTTTGAATAACATGCATATATACACGTTTTAAACATCATGTTTTTTTACTTGAGATATAACTGACATATAATATTGTATTAGTTTCAAGTGCATATGTCATTTGTCTTATTATGGTAAATGTCTTACTATGTTTTATTAAGGTACTTTTATGACCTTTTCCCTCATCCCATTATAGATTTTTGGTTTAAGCCACACTTTACCTTTTTATTGTTGTGACTGTAAAATTTTGTTACTGCTGAGCCAGAGTGTGCTATAAATGTTTCCTTTTTTCCTACAACTTTTTTCCCCTAAACAATCACATCTTATTGCTTTAGTTTCTTCGTCCATTTGACTAACTCATTTCATGCTTTCTGAAAACATTCTGTACATGTGTCCCAAATTGCACTTATCAGATGATTTATCCTTTCTCCTCACACCCTCAGTAATTCCATCCAGCTCCAAACTGGACTTGTTTCCCTCTGTGCCTGGCACACAGCTGTTCTGGACCTGTCTTTGCTATCATTCTGGAAATTTCCTATTCTTTTTTTATTTTATTAAAACTTAGGTCCTTCTTGCTTTACTCTTACATTGTTGAAGCACATCCTTCCAAAATTTTATGTAAAGTTGTCCAAAGTGATTGTGTGGGAATGGGTGTGGCTGATTCCAAATGCCTGAAAATGTATTGATCTGCCCTCACTTTTGATTTATAAGTGGCCTGGATATAGAATTCTGAGTTGGAAAACATTTTCTGAATTTTAAAGGTATTGTCACTGTCTTCCAGCTTCCAGTAGTGTTGAAAAGACCAGTATTATTATCACTCTGGTTTCTTTCTCCCTTTCTAGTACATTTTAAATTTTTCTCTTTATCTTTGGTGTTTTTAAATTTGAAAGAAGTGCACCTTAATATGTGTATTTTTTGGTTTATTGTTCTAGGCCTTCTGGACCTTTTCAACATGAAGTTATACGTGTTTTGGTTCTAGGAAATCTTTTTAAATTTTTCTTTGGGTTTATTCCTCATCTTGTGCTAAACTGTTTATCAAATATTCTTTTTCATTTTACTCTCCCCCCCACTTTTTTTTTTTCTTTGAAAGTTCTTTCTGGGATATTTTGTTTTCCAATTCTCCCATTGAATATTTCAGTCGCTACCATACTTTTAACTTATAAAAACTTATTTGCTAAACAGCATTATTTTATTGTTCTTATGGCATTGTTTTATAATGCTGTATCTTTTTCTAAATTTCTTTGAAGATTTCTTCTATTCCCTAGTTTTCTATTTATTTTCATATTAGCCTTTCACGTTGAAAGCTTTCCCATAGAGCTATTGTAATTCCATTGTATAAATATACCACAGTTCATTTATTTGTTTGCATTATGATGGGTTGTAATACAGTGAATACCCTTAAAACTTTTTGTAGACATGATTTTATTTCTTTTAGGTCAGTGTCCTGGAGTACTGTGGTTAGGTCATAAGGTAGCTATATGACTAATTTTATAGGAGACTGTTAGATTGTTGTGATTTGTTTTATAGGAGACTGTTAGATTGTTTTCCAAAGTAGTTTACTATTTTTATACTCTCACCAGCAGTGTTTGAGACTTTCACTTGTTACACATCCTTACCAGTGTTTGCTGTTGCCAGTCTTTAACTGTAGCTGTTCTGTTAGATGTGTAAGAGTATCTCATTTTGGTTTTAACTTACATTTTTTTTGATGACTGCTGGGTGCTAAGCACTTTTTCACTTGTTTATTGACCGTTTCTATATATATCTTCCTTTAAGAAATGTTGCAACACCTTGGCCATTTAGAATTTTATTTTTTTGGTCTAAAAATTGTATATAATTATCTATATATTGTGGAATTGAGTCCTTTCTCAGATATATATTATGGGAATATTTTACCCAGTTTGTGGTTTTTCTGTTCATTTTCTTAATGGGGATTTCTGCTCAGTGGGAATTTTTAATTTCAATATAGACTGATTTCTCTCTTTCTCTTTTTTTAATGGCTGTTGCTTTTGTATTTTGTTCCTTTTATGTGTATGTCTATGAGCCATCTCAGATTATTTGCAGGCTATGATGTGAGTAGGGCTCGGGGTTCTTTTTTGTTGTTGATGTTGTTTTGTTCTCACAGATGTCTGTTTGTTCTGGCGTCATTTAAAGATCTGCTTTGGAACCTTTGTAAAAACTGAAATGATCATATAAATATACGTCTTATCTCTGGACTTCTCTCGTAATTGATCTGTATGTCTAGCCCTAGGCCATAATGCACCATCTTGATTACTTTACTGTCTCATAGGCAACTTTGAAGTGTGGTAGTGTCTGTCCTCCAGATTTGTTAATATTTTCAAAGAAAAGATTTTAATTTTTGCTATTGTTTCTGTTTTTTATTTTACTAATTCTGGTGTTTTTCCATCTACCTGTACTTTGGGTATACTGTAGCCTCCACCCCAATTTTTTAAGGATGAAGTGTGTGTCATTGTTTTTGTCTCTTTTTTCTTTAATATATAAAGTTTTATTTATTTATTAATTTTTTGACAGAAAGAGAGAAAGAGAGAGACAGAGACAGAGAGAGAACTGAACTGGGGACACTCCCCAGTTCAGCATATGGGTCCACACGGGCCAGGGCCAGGATTCGATCCTTGGTCCCTGGCGTTGCAAAGTGAGCGCTTAACCCACTGAGCCATCCGGCTTCCCCTTCTTTAATATATAAACACTTTAAAACTATAAATGTTCCACCTAAGTACTGCTTTAGCTTTGTTACACACATTTTTAATATGTTATATTTCATTATTCAGTTTGAAATAGTTTACTTTTTTTTTGTTTGTGATTTCTTTGACCTTTGGAATATTTGTGTTGTGTTCTTTCCAAATATTTATTTTCCTTAATAGCTTATTAGTTCCAAATTTAATTCCATTCATCTTCTTTAGATATTATATATTATATATGTATCTCCTAATGGGTGTATAGTAGTATCTTTTTTTTTCTAGTGTGAAATTCTCTCCCTTTTAATTGGAATGTTTAATAAAATTTGTTGATATGGTTGGATTTATGATATAGTTAGATACTAAGATATGCAATTTTTTAATTTGTTTTCTGTTTGTCTCGTCTCCGTTTTTTTTGTTGTTGTTGTTGCTCTGTTTTCCCTCTTTCTGCGGAATTAACTAATTTTATTTTAATTTTTTATTGACTATTTTAACAATTCTATTTTGCATTATTTTCATGGTCCTTCAAGGAATTTCAGCAAACATTCTTACCTTTTTGCAATCTATTTGAAGTTAATAATGAAACACTTGTAAGTGTAGGAATCTTGAAACTATATGGTTGCATTCTTCCTTTCCCTAGTCTTTTAATCATACAGGTTATAAGTCATTGTATCAATGTGTGCTGTAGACTGAACAATACAGTGTTGTAATTTTCTACAGTGTTATAATTTTTGCTATAAACAGTCACATGTTTTCTAAAGTTTTAGAGGATAAAATTTTATCTTATATTTACCCATATGACTATTTTTGATGTTGTAAATTTCTATCGAACACAATTTTCCTTCAACTTGAAAAAAAAACTAGCATTTTTATAGTGTGTCTCTTCTGGTGATTAATTCTCATAGTTTTCTTTTATCTGAAAAATGGTTTTTATATTTTGCCTTCATTCTTAAAGTATATTTTTGCTGAACATAGCATCTTAGGTTGATTTTTTTTACCCCTAGTGAAAAATCAGCAAATATTTATATCTTTAGTTTCCTTTACTTAGCCTTTCTTTTCCTTGCTGCCTTCAAGATTTTTCCAGTGTTTTTGCTTTTCAGCATAGTAACTATGAAGTACCTAGTTTTGCTTTTCTTTGTATTTATCCTAGTTGGAGATTACTGAGCTTTTTGAATTTGTAAATTTTTCATATTTTTGTACTCACCCAGTTCACCTGCATTTCTCAAATCATGTTTTTTCCCCCAGTTACCCAACATACCCTATTTTGTAAGCTTTTAAAATCCATTTAGTGAAGAATAGCATTTAAGAAAAAGGAATTAATATTCTAAAATAGAAGCAATCAGAATGTGTCTCAGTTAGTCAATGTAGTGCTGTTTGTGAAACTTCTGTTTCAGTTATGTGTGTCCTGAGTCATGACATAGTATTTCTTAACTGTGGTCATGGTCCAATGAGTTTGAAAACCATTGATTACATTATCTGTTCTCCTTAACGTTTGCCTTGCAGATTGTAATCTCTGAGCAGCATTTGACTTCTCTTAGGAGCTACATCTCAGTATTTTTTATTAAAGCTCTTTTTTTTTTTTTTATCATTGATGTTGTTCAGTAAGTTGGGGAAAGGAAAGGATTTTTTCTTAGATATTTCAGTCTGACCTGTGACCTTCAGAGTGTTCTGATTAGACTCTTTGATCTTCTTTCTTTATCTGCATTTGATCCCCATCTGTACCAGAAAGTTGTTCTGATAAGCTATTTTTATTTATTATTGTAAGTCTGTAAGACTTGGTTTTTGTCAAAAGATGAGAAGATGTCACATTGGTAGACTATTAGCTAAACTTCCCAGCAATTAGACTTTAGGCAGGTTATTTAACTTAAGGCTTAGTTTCCTCATCAGTGAAATGAGGACTAATATCACTTTCTCACAGAGTAATTAACACAATGCCATGTAAGACACTTAGACTGACACTAGAATATTCCTTTTTATTATTAAAATTTTATTTTCTTAACTGAGAATTGAATTATAGCTGTCACTTATCCTTAAGAATGTTACCATATGATACTTCTATCTAGTGCTTTGTACTAACAATGATGTGCTTGTTTATGTACCGTACCCAATTATAAGATTTTTGAGGGTAGAGACCTTACTTTATTCATTTTAATTACAAATATTTCGGTTATGCATATAATTAACTTAGTACAGGTTGAATTATTGAATCATTAATTTTACACTGCTGCCTTTAACAAAATTTAGGCATCCAGGAATATGGGTATCTTGGTGGCAAAAAGGGGAAGCCAAACAATTGGAGAGGGAAGTTAATATTTCATACCAAAAAGGGCAGGAAAACAAATGCTAGCTTTTACTTATGTTTATTTGCACAAATTACTTAACTTCGTAGGACCTCCATTTCCTTTTCTATAAAATAAGCAAGATGGCCTGGAGCAGTACTTTGGTACATTTTTAGAGACCTGTGTTCCTCAGATGTGCCTACTAGTAGGTGACACATTTATTGATGAAGAGGTAGGGGAGAAGAGCAAAATCTCAAGTTTTTCTGAATTTTTAGTGCCTATCCCTTGCAATAATTCAGACTTATTATCGTTGTATGCGATATCCCAAATGTGCTAAGTAATCAATTGTTTGTTTGTTAGGTTTATAGTTGTTTACATACTGTGTGTTTTATATAAGGCTTGTCTTTGTTACATGATAGTGCTAGTGCAGATATTGTATTATCTAGAAGGTAGCAGTTCCTATTTCATGATATTTTTGTATCTTAAAAGTTGGTTTTTTCACACATTTTAATAATATATTTAGTGCTTCTCTAATACTTCTCTTGTTAGTCTATTTGCATAGTTATTTAATACTGCAGGGTTTTTTTTTCTTTCTTTTTTTATTTGATTTTGTTACTGGGTTAAAGTCTGGCTACTAGTTGTTCATTCAGTAATTGAGAGACTAGACTAGGCTTCCTGTGGTCTCCACCTGGTGGGCTGTCAGATGCTTGGTGCCAAGTAATCTGAGTGTTCCTCCACTCATAAGCGTTCTCCTGTTTCTGTTGTAAGGGAGAAAAGCAGGAGAATACAAACCAAAGATCCAAAAAGGACAATATACATTGTGAGTTATAATAAGCAAACAAGTTTTGTGCTTTGTTTTACAAAGCAGCTTCTGCCATAGTTAACATAGCCCTTCCAGAGGACCTTGTGATTTGCCCTGTAATATAGGTAGTATCAAAGGCACACAGATCATTAGAAAATATAGGTGGGTTGTCACCTAAGAAATTCTGAATTATGTCCCCTCTTTTTGATTGGTGTAATGTTAATATTTTATAGTAGGTATATGACCTGAGATTTGATTCGATACATGAGAATTTTGACATTCCTGAGAGGTTAACAAGAGGAGCAGGGTTCTGATATGAAATTGTCAAAACGTTGGCTACAAATCAATTGATTGTGTTATGGTTCTAATGACAACTTCTTACCATATACCCTGCTGAGATTCACGAATAGCTTTTTAAGCATTCTGCTCTAGGAAGAGCAATCTTTAATATATTCTGTATAGGTTGAAATCTAGAAAAAAATGGTATCTGGAGTTTTTTCTGTGTTCAAAGGAAGTTTTAGAATATCTACCACAACAGAATAACTAGACAGGCCTTAAACACTACTTATTTTTGTACAAAGAGAAGAAGCAGTATCTGCTCAAGACTTGTAAAGTCCAGATTGAAAAAAAGCATTAAAGATTAAGTAATTGCTTATTTATCTGTAGACTAATGGAAAAAAATGAAAAACTAGTTGAGAATATATGTATATTTTTAGTGGTAGGGAAAACTTCTGTTTTATGTTTTAAATTGGGTTTTCAAAGTGAACGGAAAAAAATCTTGGTGCATGTAGGTGGGAAAATGTCCAGGTGTAAAAACAACTTGAGAAAAAGCTAATTTTATTAGTAGAGATGACAAGCGTAAAACACTTAAAAAAAAAACAACTTACATTTTAAGTTACAGTGTCTTGTCAAGTCTAGTACATATGTTTTTTCCCCCCCAAACTCAGCATATTGGTAAATGACGAAGTGCTCTTGGTTTTCCCTCTTCCCTGCCTACCACATACTTATATAAGAGAGTTAGATAAACAGTATCATAATCCATTGCATCACTCAAGGCAGGTAGACTTTACCTCATAAAGTTCTCTTTCTTTCTGTGTTTTAACAACCTAGAATTAAATGTCCAATGAATGATTCTCATGAGAGAGCTAAGTAATAATCATTGTTGAATGCATGTAATTGTAGTGTGCAACATTGTTAAATGTTTATGGTTTGCTTTCTTTTTGTAGAACACAAAGTAATTATAGTGGGATTGGATAATGCAGGGAAAACCACCATTCTTTATCAATTGTAAGTATGGGTGTTCATTTAAACCGTTTTTTGTTATTTAAGCTATTAGAACTAATTTTATGTAATTAATGATACTATTAGACTTATAATGGAAAAACTTAAAAATATGGTTTTGTGTTTTACCAAACACAAAATTTCTTGAAAAAGTGAGTAAGATAAACTGTTCTGTGTTTGGTAAAGCTTTCACAACACTCCTCTTTTTCTGTCCTTGAAACAAAGAATTAATATTAAAATAAAATAAATAAAACAAATATCATAGTGCTAGAGAGAAATAATAATAATAGTTTTTTCCACACTGAGATCCAGGTAACTCAATTGTTATCTCTAGGAAGCAGTTGCTATTCTCCTAATAGCTGTGGGATTGTTTAATATAGCCAGGCTTTTCAAATCAAAAGAAATGAAGATTGCCCTAGAAACTATTGCTTAAGTAGCTTGCAACAGGGAGAGGCTTGAGACTTAACAGAGAAATAAACTAATACTTTACGGAAATTTTAACAGCCCATCAGTCCACTTGCCAAAGTATCTCCCATTATCCTTTTTTTGCCAATGAAATGATTCTTGTCAAGCAATGAAAATGGATCTCTGCTCCAAGCATTTGAACAAGTACTTAATAAAAAATGCAGTGCACCATTGTGTGGCTCTTACCTCTCCTTACCTCATCTTAAGTATATCAGCTAAGAACTCTCCAGGAATATTTCACTTAAGCAGTGCTGAACGTATTTTTCATCTACTTTGCTAAGAATCTCCTAACGTAATGGCTTCTTGTTTCAGAGTTGAATAGCAACTAGTTTTCCTTTAAAACATCCATTGGCCATTACATATTTTAATATGACTTGGACGGAACATCAAATATAAACATTTCAGAAACCTGTCACTGTTGAAGTAATAGCTTCAAAATTATATATAAAATCTAAAAGAGAGTACCATGCTTCTTCCAAGACACTACTGGCATGTTATAGGCAAATGCAAATTTGTTGAATAAATTAATGTAGATTAGTGAATAATTATGATAATACATGTGATGTGAGCATTGATATGCTAAATATATTTAGAATTAGTTTTAATTAAAATATTCATTTTCCCATAAGCTTATCTTTTTTGAAGACTGTAGTCTAGGTTAATAGGCCTGAACTAATTTGTATGGCTTAGCTATGAATCAATTTTCTCACATGGACAGTCCTCAAAATTATAGATAACCTATTATTCCATGATTGCTACTTTGCAAGTATTGATTTTACAGTCACCTAGAAACTTGATTTTTCAGGATGCAGCATTAGTTCTGCTATAACTGATAATAGGGCGTGGTGGTATTGGAATTTTGGCCACAGAAATGCAAACTCACACCACAGAGTTCCCTTCTATCCAGATCAAGCCTGTAGTTTATTCCATTAAAAGAACAAAAAAAGTCTTCCTTTGGGAATTGTTCTTGATCTAGGTATTTGTTTACACAAATGTTCTATAAGGTTCTGTTTTGATGCTAATTATTACTCATCTCACAAATATAAGGGAGGTTGATTCCTATTAAAAATAGATTAAGATTTGCTTCAGGTTCTCAAGATTTACAAAACAGTGTTTATGGTGTTTCTTTCAACAGCTTAATGAATGAAGTGGTTCATACATCTCCAACCATAGGAAGCAATGTTGAAGAAATAGTTGTGAAGAACACTCATTTTCTTATGTGGGATATTGGTGGTCAGGAGTCACTGCGGTCATCCTGGAACACATATTACTCAAACACAGAGGTAATGCCAACGTTACTACTAAAGTAAATTTTAATAAGAACTAGAGAGTTAACCCAGAATATAGATAGGCTATTCTAAGGCCTATTGACGATTGCCTTTTAATAAGATCCTTTTTTATAAGGATGTTGAGGTTTTGAAATAAAAAGAAAAGGCGAGTAGAAAGAGAAATGGGAGCTGTTTGTTGAGTGCTTCCTGGTACCCGGCTCTGTCACTTCTTCCTCACTATCATACTGCAGTCTGGAGAAATCAGACATGAGGATGAGTTACGTATAACATTTCCCATGAGCTCACAACTTCATAAGAGGCCCTGGTTAGGGAAGTATTAAAGTCTTTTAAGCATGATCTAATACAAGATTTTCAAATAACACAAACATTCAAAATTTTGGTGAGATTGTATTTAATTAAAAAAAAAACAAATGAATTTGCAGGCCATGCCCCAGAGTTCTCTGTCCCTTATTTCATTATTTTACTAATTCAGAGCCAACCTGGGAAACAACTCTGGAATATCTTCTATTTATGTTTTTGTTTCTTCTTAGAAGCAGGTATTTAAAAAAACAAAAACAACATGCAGTATTATTGAGAGAGGCATATATTTGAGAATATTAATGTACAATTGTAGCCATAGTTGTTTTTACAAAGATGTACCATCTAATCAATTATTTTTTCTGAAAGAAAACCTCTTAAAAATTGAGTGGTTATGGGGAGGAGGGTTGCAGAGGACTTAGGGTTGTAATACAAAGAATTTTTGGTGAATAAGTTGCCTTTTTAAACAATCATGTGTTCTTGTAGATTTATTGTGTATGTATACTGCACTGTATATTCCTGTATCTTATAATAGCATATGTATGTTTGTATATATTCTTGTGCCGTATAGGATTGGTCAAACCAAGATGGCATATCATAGATATATAACAGTTATAGTAGCACTTAATTATTTTTATTTGCGGGAGAGGGTAGGTTGGTTATTCTGAAACTAAAATATGTTGGAGAGTAAGGGAAGAACAACGTTTTATTAACATGACTGTTTAAATATTATAGCTGTTGGTACTTTTTCAAAGCTCACAATTAACTGTAGGATGGAAAGAGCAGTTATCTTTGATGAACAGATCAAAGTTGATTCTTGCTGATTCATTTATATTTACAGTTTCCAAAAGGGTAGTTACTGAAATTGCTGAAACTCTAGAAAACCTTAGTGTGGGTCCAGAAAGATATACCTTTTTATTGACTCCATTTGTAGGAAATGTTTTTTTAATAAACCTTTTCTATTAAGAATACAAGTAGCAAAATTACTGCAAGGGACCTTTGGATTTTATTGGAGCATACCAGTGTAGCACATAGCATTTGCAATCTCAGATTTCAGGTAGGAATCTTACCCACATGGTGTTCCTCAGATGGCTTTTTTTGTTCACCCATGTCATCTTCCTAAATTCTTTACATTTAGGAGTCATCCAAAAGCTGAAATGTCTTTATTATAATATAAGGATTTACACTTGGTGACTAATTCCTGACACCTTTTTGTCATTAACTTGAAGAGTTACTTCCATATACGGGAATTCTGACCATTCTAACTTTGCCATGTTTCTTATATTTATCTCTTTTGTTTTCTTTTATTCCTTTCTAAGCCTCTCTCACTTTATATTCAGATTACTCTAGTTGTCTCTTTCCCTAATTTTAAAGTCATCTGAAAAATCTGATTCTACCCTTTCTGTCTTGATTTATTTTGCATCGTTTGTTCCACTATAACCTATCATACCATTTAATCTCATTTCTTATTTTTCCTTATATATAAGATGTTCAGCTTAGGAACCCTTCC
The DNA here is from genome assembly GCA_004027555.1 of Craseonycteris thonglongyai. Taxonomy (NCBI): domain Eukaryota; kingdom Metazoa; phylum Chordata; class Mammalia; order Chiroptera; family Craseonycteridae; genus Craseonycteris; species Craseonycteris thonglongyai. The sequence continues at coordinate 15,978 of PVKE010032685.1, forward strand.
TCATTACACCTTCTTTTTCTTATCAAAGATGCTTTTATTTTTAATGTGTGAGACCCACCTTTTTTTATATAGTTACCAATAGCTTTTCTCTTTGCTCTCTCTTTAATTTCACCTGCATCATCTTCAGCATGTTAACACCTAAGTATATATGTTTCTGTTCAGCACATTTTTTTTTTGCAGTTTTATTGTTGATATTGTTATGTAAAAATTTCTTACTCATTTTTCTAATCTTTTTTTTTTTTTCAAAGTAGGTTGTGTGCTTCTTTCTAATAGGCAGGAGACTCAAATATAATTATTGATTGCCTACTTTTAATGTTTAGCAGAAGAGTTATTTTACTTCCTATAACTTTATTTTTAAAAATTACTTTTTATTGCTTGTATTAAAATAAATATTAATATTGTAGAGTATTATGCATTTAAACCACTTTTAAAAAATAAAATTGGGCATGGTTTTTATTTGTTGACGTTACAAGTTATTTTTTTACTAACATTTAGATTTTACTGCTTAATATGATTGCATATAATATAAACTCTTTATGAGGAAAAAGCAGTAGGCTGTTTTATAGTAAAGATGATGCTATGTAAAGAATAGTTTTATAGAAAACTTCATTTGAATAGTTTTGCAGAAAACTTCAATATCCCGTTCAGTTTTCTTTCTTCTTTTGTCTTCTAGTTCATCATTCTTGTTGTTGATAGCATTGACAGGGAACGACTAGCTATTACGAAAGAAGAATTATACAGAATGTTGGCTCATGAGGTAAAGTTTGAAAGCAAACATAAACAATGGAGTAAGGTATCTGTATTGGTTTTGCTTTTTTATGAAGATTAATGTGCTCTACTATTGCTTATTTCCTCATTAACAAAGTTTTATATATTAAATTGATGAAAGTCTTGAAGTAAAAAATTTTTATTACTTTTTCCAACTTAAAAAATATCCAGCATGTTAATTTGCAGATTGTTATTATTGAAAAGATTTTTCAGAGTTAAAGCTACCTACCTTTGCTTAAAAAGTGTGATAGATTGAGGAAGGAGAAAACTTAAATGTTTTTTACCTAAGATTTGTAATAACTGCAAATCTTTTTAGTGAATAGAGATTATTTTATTCCAAATATTTCATACATACACAAAAAAAAGGATAATAAACACATTAATGTACCCACCATTTATATTAAATATTTTATGAGATCTTTCCAACCTGATGTCCTTCCTTTCCTCTCTCGAGGAATCTAAGAATTCTATCCTAAAAGTAGTGACTATCATTCCTATGAATATTTCTATATTTTCACTACATTTTTATGTACCTGTCAATTGTACAGAGTATTATATTCCATGTTTATAAAACTTTAGCTAATACAGTAGACTCTCGGTTAACTGGCATCCATGGGGATTGGTAGATGCTGGATAAATGTAAGTAGATCCTTCGTTAACGGGAACTCAAGCAACCGGCACAAAAACTCAAGCAACCAGTTAATGGAGAGTCTACTGTAGTTATATCTTTTTGTAACTTGGTTTGGCTTTTTTGTGTTTTATTTTTAGATTGTTTTTGTGTATGTGTGTGCAATATTGTGAGTCATTTATGGTAGTACATACAGCTTTGGTTCATTCATTCTAACCAGCCTTATAGTATTCCACTGTATGAATGTATTACGGTTGATATGTCTTTTATTAATGAATATTTAGGTTATTTCCAATATTTTGATAGTATAAACAGGGAACATTAATAAGTGAGCTTATGTTATACAAAGACTAATCGGTAATAAATATTACCCAGCCCTCACTCTCAGTACAGTGTTCCCTCGCCACTTCGCGCTTCATGTTTTGCGGCTTCAGTGCTTCGCGGGTTTTCCCAAAATATTCATCAAAAAATAAAAATGAAAAAATACAACCATGTTGGGCGCCACATGGCGGAAAGGAGCGTTGTTTCATGTGGATGCGTGAGAGAGAAGGATCCCTGCATGTCAAACAAAGAGATGAGTTGACTCAGAGTCCATCCCACGGGCTCTCATAAAGGCGCGTGATTGGTTTCCGGTGCGACATCGACCCATGAGAGTCCGAGTGGATTTATCCCTGTGAGTTGATTGTCTGCGCATCATCGCAGCCTCACCTAGCATCTTCTCTTGTTGTATCTCGCCAGTCTTGTCCATGACGTTGACTGTCTCGCAGACTGTATTTTAGTGTTGTGTTGGCGATAACTTGTTTTGTTTAAGCGATCACTTTTTTTATTAATTAAGCCCTTATAATGCCGCCTAAGCGCTGTGCCCCTGCGAAAGCTTCCTCCGGGGCGCCCAAGAGGAAGAAGATGATGACCATCAGCGAAAAAGTGAAACTTTTAGATATGATCAAAGAGGGCAGAAGTGATGCA